>KQ435889.1:187886-204123 GCA_001276565.1 Melipona quadrifasciata
TACAGATCTTTCAGAACAAGATCTCCTGGAAAATTATGTAAGAGTGATATTCTACAAATCTAGTAAGATATGAGTGGGATATGAGTATGGCTAGCAGTCATCTTCTCTGTCAGGAACCATTAAGAGTATGGAACCATTGCTAAGCGTAATTACCTTGATCGCTTGATTTTGATTCTCTGTTATAATTCCTTCTATCTTAACTTCTCGTTAACTTTTCTATCTCTAGACAGAAAGAATACTCAATCTTGTCAAGAATATATTTTTGAAAATTCAATTCTCGACTTTTATTTATGAACTCCCGAATATCTATATCCCGGAACCGTCATTGATTCTTTGCAAGATGTCTATGAACCACTGATTTTTAACTCTAGTGGAAGTCGCGACACAATAGTACATACAAGCACAATTTCCCACAATTTTTCGAGACAATGAGCTTTGACGCGGGATTTATTTTAGAAATTGAAAGGCATGATGAAGACATTTATTTTGTGATGATTATACCAATCACGAAATTAAAAGATTTCAATTGAAAGAAACGGTGAATATATCTTCAATTGCAGGATCTTCAGAGCATGAGAAAAAGGATTTAGGTACGTAATAAAATAAAATATTGTTGTATATTGTTAGATATATATTAAAAATTGAATTATATTTAGATCTGTTCTTTAACGTTTAAATTATATTTTATTCGTTTGCCATTCCGGTCGATTTTATTCATCTATAAACACCTCTCTGCAATATGCTATACAATGACTTGATTTTGCTATTTCATTTGGTATTGTATTTTCAATATCAGTAATTGATGAAGTCTCTTTAAATTTATATGAAGAACATAATTGTAAAGAATGCAACAGATTTGTAGGACATAACTGTAAAGAATGCAACAGGTTTTTGCAATATTATACGAAAATGGAAAGAACGCTAGTTCATGATCGATGCATAATGGGCTGCAGAACATCTGTTCCATATTAGAAATAATATGTAGTCTTAAAAAAAAAGAGAGAAAAAATAAGTGTCAATAAGTGCAGATACGAACATTATATCTATTAGTTTAAAGCTGTATTCCAATGAAGCATAAAATCCAACGAATTCAATGTAGAACTCAGTAATAGTAAACTGTAGTATCAATTAAAATATATTTTTGTTATCATTACACTTATCTTGCTTGCAAATCCTACAATATTAATTGCTAGATCAGTGTTAACTGATAAATGTTAAATTAGTATTAATTTAATTTACCGTTTATTCACTAGTGTATCAAAAATATATTAACATAATTGAGTATTCTTTTTCTCTTGGTTCATTGTAATCCAGCATATGAACGTATTTGATTATCCAAATGCTTTGTCACCAATAATAACATAAGGCATTATTTGTAGACATCAGTTGATTTTCAGAAAGTTGTAAGTTTTTGTCTTTGAATACTTATATATTATATAATGTAAATAAATTTGTAATCTGCATCGTGTCGCAAATTTCAAGAAAAATAATAGCACAGTTGCACATTTATGTGGAATGTTTTTTATAATTGGAAAAATTTGTTCTTTTGTTGAAATTGTAAGCAATATGTCTCTAATCAGTAATGGCATTGTATCTTAAATCTCTCATAAACAAGCAAGTCGTTTACATCCTGACTGAAATTTCACTTGTGAATTTTTTAAAATAAATCTTTATTCTTATAAAGATTAATAAAAGCTTCATTAAATAGTTCACATTTTTTTACATTTTTTGAAAATAAAAGAATAACTAATATAATGATTAGGTAGCTGAAGACTGCAAAATGGTTTTAAAAATGTTTATTCACTGTTGAAATTTTACAATGACTGAAATATATGTTGTTAACCGCATTGAAAGAATTTATACAAATTTTATGGAGCATCGGCTATTTATTAGAAACAAATATGACAGTTGAAAATGCAAAGAATTTGAAGTGGAAAAACATTCCTCGTAACTTTTGAAATATAAAAGAAATATTAACCTTTTAATAGAATTGAACTGATTGTAATATTCAATTATTTATATATCCAGCAATACATATATATTTGTATGTTTTTATTTAACATGTATGTATTAATCTTTGTGTATGTATTTATCTAAATGTATGTATTAATTTTTAGTTTAATTAGCTGGCTAATATTCGAATCCTAACCAGAATAGTTCAACGCAGTTGTTGGTACAAATCACCAGGCGCGTCATTGGTTTTTGGGTTTTCTGAAATATTTTTTGAGAATACCCAAGACGAACTTCAATTTCAAGAAATTTGGACAGTTGAACGAGCTCGATTGAGAATTCAAAAATTTTAGTTCTAACTCAGACTTCTTGCACGTATTGAGAAGAAACTGGGATTAATAGAAAAAGATTTGATCTATCCACCCAAAATTTAGTTTTTGGCGATTAGTTTTAGCGATTGATTATCTAGAAATGTAACAATCCTTTCAACAGTAACGAAAATAACAGAAATCTCGCGCAGAAAGCGATGAAATAGATAATAGATGAGATATTGAAATATCGAATAATTTCGGGTTTGGGAAAATTGTTATAAACATGTACAATGTCAGCTTGGATCATGAGTTCAATAAGAAAATGGTGTCAAGTTTATTCGATAGTGAGGAATTAAAAATGGTCTTTATCGATCATTCGCACGTGAAGATGAGCATAGATTTTATCAAAGCTACACTGTAGGAGAATAGCGCTTAGCTTAACGAGATGTTTCGAGCTGTCTCAAACAACAGTATGAGAAAATTGTCAAGCAAACGTGCAATGGATACGGATTCCTCCCGCTAGTGAATCTCACGAATGTTTTACCTGCGAGGTTATCATTGGAAGAAGCCAACGTGAGAAAATCCGTACTTTTATACTGCAAATTATCGAAGAAATATCATTACCAGTGTACGAAAAAGTCATATTTAAAATACTGTCGTTAAGACAAGTTATAAGCAAAAGATTGACATATTACAGAATTAAAGATAATTTTTTTATATTACATTCTAACAATATTTTCTGTTGCGGAGCGATGTTTCAAGCAATATGAACCGATTCGCGCGCATTTGAGGCGAAAGCGATCAAGGGTGAAGTTTAGATTAGATACAATTCCGATATGTGATCAGAAATCGCATTGAGTGGATTTTATGGTATGGTATATAAATTACATTCCGTGGATCGAACGTCGCACGGAATTATAATTGACTCCATATTGTGATCAATAAGGAGTTATATTTATGGAGTTCTATGGCTTTGTTTTTTACGCTAGTTATGTTCTATAAGGTGAATTTAAAAAGATTTTTTATGGATCATTTTTAATTTCTTTTACTATTAAAATTGTAGCTTTTACTCTATCAAGATTATTAGCGCATTTGGTGTAATATTTTTGGATTAAGGAGATTATTCTTAAAAATAGATCAAAATCCGTTAATTTTAGTTGGTCGAGTTTGTTTTTGATGTCATGATTATTTCGTTACTTTGATGATGAGGGGTTATGCTGTGGCTTTTGAAGTGTTAAGGCTCTTGCATATGTAAGGCTTTGTTTTAATCCTTGTGTGGGCTAAGTTATAGAGAAGATATAGGAACTTTTGCTCGGGGGAAAGATGGGAAAATAATGTGTTTGAGGAAGGATAGGTGAAGGTTGTTGTGGTGGCTGGATTTTGTTTGATTACAAGTTTTTTTTTTGTTTAAGAAAGATAGAATTCCCTTTGCAATTTGCGCACGTTGGTGGAGTTTCAAGAATTTGTTTGCAAATTCTGGAATCGTAAGGCCCAGCGTACTTAACGCAAACTTTTTGTTACAGTTAATAGAAGCGTGACCGTGAGCATGATATCGGAAGCACTGGATAGTAGGCTTGTACGATTCGTATTTTTCCCAATAGGTCTTGATGTTTTCTACGCATCTAATATGATTTATTTGCGCCATTGATGTCCCAGGTACGAATGTGACTCAATATATTGGATACTTCGTGTGTGTTGGTAACTCAGTACAACCCTGACTTTAAACCCTGACTTTTATTATTACATATCCTTGTTTCTGTAAGCTGTATAAGTCTTTTTAAAATTACCGTCATTATTTTTTCTGTGCTAATTTTGTAAGTATGGTATTCAATGTTCTCATTTTTGCTTCTTTCTCATGGTTTTGAAGCCGTTAAAATCGTTTAGATTGATGAACATAATTTTTAATTGGTTAGAAACGAATTTAATTTGAAATGTATTTTTATACTTTTTCTTTAGGGTATCCACAAGTTCGATATGGTTTATGTTTCCATGTACGGGGAGGTTAATAAAAATTTTGGGATTTTATGATTTGTGGGTTGAGATATGCTGCGGGATTGGCTTAACTGTCCAAAGATACAAAATTCAAATCATACATGTTAACGGATATATGATGAAAATATTCTTAATGAAAATATCTCGTTGCTTAGTGGATGCGAGGCGATCTTACTTGTTTAAAAATAAGAGAACCTGTGTGAACTTGTTTAAAAATAAGAGAACCTGTGTGAATAAACCATTACGATAAAAACTCAAGTACACATTGTACTGTGTGATTTGAAGATTAATTAATGAATTAAGGTCGAATATAACATCAAGATACATATATTGATATACAGTTACATACATCATACACATAGTTATCTTAATTAAACTAAGCCAGATCAATTCTATTACACACTGTTTACTCAATCCTATGCAATTCCACATTGTCTATTCAGTTCTTCTACATTCAAAGATCAGATCCACGTGTGTGTGTGTTTTTACATTTTTTCTCGACATGCTCTTTCTCTCTCACATTCAAGACTTTCTCTCTCAATTCTCAAATTTGAAAATATTAAATTAATTATTAATTATAAAATACTATATTAAAATTATATTATTTTACAAGAGTATTATACATAGAGCACGTAACATTTTCCATGTATTGTAAACCTGAGTCGCTTTAAAGTCATAAACTTGTTTAGTTATTTATTCCTGCAATACTGAAACCACGAATTCATACAGTTCTGAAGATACAGACATGTATGAACGTTGCTTTCGGCTCTTACTAATTTAGCAGACCGATCAATCGTGTTATTAACTAGCTGTTAGAATTATAAAGTACAATTATAGTATAATAGCAGTACTATAACAAACAAATGCAATTAAATGAATCGTAATGAGTCGTTCATTGTTTTTCGTGTAAAATTATTGGCCTTCATTTTCTATAATTCTCTATTATGTACTGTCGAACTGGCGGCTCGTGACTCAATCATGACTTGTACTCCTCTTTGAGAACACTCTCCCTACTTACCTCACTCTATTTCTTTGTCATTCGGATGCTATGCGAGTCCCACTCGCTTTTTATGACAAAAATTAAAATCTTCATGACTGTTTTTTAGTACTTTGAATATCACGTATACCAAATTTGTGAATCTCAGTTGCCAAATGAAGTTTCTGCTTTCTGCATTAATTTCTTCGTTATTTTTCTATATTTTTAATACAAATAAAGTTACTTATTTTTGTATAGTGTATTTTCTGGTTTCAACATTTATTAGTATAATAAATTTCTGGTGCACGCGGCATATTATATAGTGTATTTTCAGGTTTCAACATTTATTAGTATAATAAATTTCTGGTGCACGCGGCATTTTGAGACAAAACTTTGAGACGGCATTTCACTTAAAACTGCATCGGCACTCAACGTGTTAAATAAAATACGATAAAGTAATATACGAATATATAATAATAATAAATTGTTGAGATTTTCGTCCAGTAAATTATGAAAAATTGAATTATGGGTTATGAAAATGTATCGTCGCTAATATACATATATGTATGTGAAAAGGACAAAGTTAAAAGATTGAACGAAATATGTGTAATAGTTTTCATCTGGTAAGAGAATTAATTAGAACCTGAAAAAAAAAGAAGGGAAACTCGAACTTTTTTCTATTTTTCTTCAGACTCTAATCAATTCTTTAACCACGCAGTCTAGCCATCATCGCACATGTTTGATTTATTCTTTTTACTTTATCAATTATAATCTTTTCTCATGTATATGTTAGCGGTGATGTATTTTCATAAACAATTAAAAACAGCTTTCCATAATTTACGACTGTATCGATGTACATAAACAATTGATTATTATTATGTGTTCCTATATTGTTTTCTCATATTTTATCTAAAAAAAAGTCGATACGATATTACTTTTAATTTCTGCTACAAAAAGTAGGTGATGGGACTTAGTGCAGCATTCGGAGGAGAAAGAAACAAGAGTTAAGATCCTTTCTTTACCGTGGCTCTCATACAGGTGTACAAGCCACAATTGTCGCTAGTTCGGCAGGCCTGATATAAGATATTATCTGGGATACATCCACTACAACGATTCTATTGTCTTTTTTATTGACTACATTATAAGGTCCTGCCATGTATATCTTGCATCTGGTACTTCTGATTGTAACTATTTATTACTTTTAACACTCTTTTGATTTCGACGTTAATAGATCCCTGACTTTAAAGCGATTAAAGTTCATTTTTAATCTGTCGTAAGAAGGAACTTATTGTTTAAGATTCACGTTTTAACAAAATTAAATTTGGACCTATGAAATTAGGACTCAGCAAGCTTCGTTTACAACCATCAGTAAATGTAACGTAAAATAAGAGGTTCGTTGTTTGAGAAATTCGACAATATTGATATCTGTGACTATAAAGAAACTACAGTATGGAAATCGTTATTGAAGGATTAAAATCCATAGCCAAGATAGACTAAATTATATATAAGCACCGGGTGTTTAGAAACAAAGTTATTATTAAAATTAACCTAATTTCTTTTTGTAGTCTCTTTCAGTTCATCATATGATGAACTCGAATTCCTTCAATTAGTTCTCTTACTGAACAACAACGCAGTCATGGAGTACAATTTTGATCGTTCGTGAGCTTTTGTAATAAATCAGTACCAAAATAAACGGCTTCTTGTAACCAATTATTAGTGTTGATGTTCTTGAAATCCATGGTTTCTTGAAACTGCAAGGATCAAAGCGCCTACTTAATGACACCATCGAATGCAGTACAGCTTCTGGAGAACTTCAAGAGTTTAATGGAATATTGGGGTGACTGATTGGTATTCCTAATTGCGAACATACTCGACGTGCATAGGCCGGGAAACTTCTATTAGCTTTTACGAAAACTTCAACTTTCGTCTTCAACTGAGTGTAAAATTGCTGTGAGACAAATATCGAAGCGGTTGAATCGGTTTTTCCAATTGCAGGTGTTCACTGTTTTCCAATTGCAAGGTTATAGAAAAAGGAGACAAAGAAATGAATAATCTATTCAGCTGACCAACTTCTTTCGTTGGTATGGACATTTAATTTTGTAATGCTCGATTTTGAAGCGTTCATTCGTATCGACCAGATGGTATCTTGTTACTGAAAAAATAGTTTTGTTTCAATTGAGCCGTTTATTTTGAAAGTAGCCTAAGTTTGTTTTCCAATAAAATCAAACTAGCTGTTTCAATATTTGTGTTTCTACGTTATCTTTTCATTTTTAAACAAACTGTAACTAATATATTTAAAAATCACTAAAATTTTGTACAGAAAATTAGTTGGACAACAGAATGATGAAGATTTTTATTCTGATAGTGGCTTAAGTTCATTTGTAGCCACCAAAAAGGTATTATTTTCTAAACAATGTTTATCATACTAATTGGGTAAACTACATATACACCCTTAAAAACACAACTACCATGTTATAGTTGCTAATATTTTTGAATTTATTAAAACGTAAACCTTTAAATATCTTGATTTAAATGGACTTGGGCCACTTTCCAAATAAACGGCTCAATTCTCTATCCAATTCTTATCCTGTTTACGACTGTAGATATGATCATATATATCTAATCTATAGTATCATACCTTATTTCACTTGCTCTCTCCTATCAGATAACCAACAATTTAGCGTCTTTAAAACTCTTTAATCCAAAGGATTTAGCCCTTCGTGGTTCTTAGGCTAAGATTGCTGCACAGTCGTTTTTTTTTGCCACCGCTGGTGTAGGTTAAACGTGCGCAAGCAAGTGGACCATGAATATAATCTGGATCATGATAGAGTCGTATATAAAAGTCTCTTTAATGGAGGAAAGCTTGTCATCTCCTACGTCTTCCTCTGACGCACGACTTTCAATGATCTATGAATAGACATAATATTATATTATCTCAATGATGAATAATGTTATCATAATATAGTTACTATCATGTAATGAAACATTTTTGTACAATTTAATTATTAATTCCAACACGTCCTGTTACTATTATTTGTAATATATTATAAACACTGGTTGTATTTATCCACCGCACTTTTTTTGTTCAAAACGCAAATATTTTAAATATAGATACAAAAAATGATAAAATTTGTATAATATACAAAATAAATGTATATAAGAAATTGTATTTTCGTTAGATTGTAATTCACTGTTGTAAATTCTTATTTAATAATTATTATTATTATTGATATTGTTTAGCTATGTTATTTTTAAGCAATAATAATTATAATTGTAATCTTTTTTCATCAATGGACAATAAAACTTGAAGGATCAGCTCTTATAGCAGATAAATCTAAATGTGCATTCCAATTCTCCTACAATTGCCACATTATCACCTTTGAAAATATGTTGATATTACTTGCTCTACATCTTGAATTATTCTATGCATACGTTTATGAGGGTCATCTAATAATCAAAATTCTTTAATGTTATCTCAGTAGTGTAATCTTAGTTGTTAATTAAAATAATTTTTTTCTAACATTTTCTTTCTAGTATAATGCGATTTACATGCGCGTCGTAACTGTTGTTTGCATAACAAATGAGTATCAATTAATTTACTGTTTTACAAACAGTTTTTCAAAATATGTTACATTTGGGATAAAAATATCCTGTACGTTAGGAATTATTTATTTTAAATATATCAGATCTTCGATTAATCAAATGAACTGGAATATTAAATAAAATCTTAACATATTCACTCATGTTATAGAATGTTATATCAGTAGCAATTTCTTGTCTGCTGGAAAACAATTGATTCTAACGTACCTGCTTGGGTTTTATCTAGAATTTCTGCTTAGCCTTATGTTAATAAAATTCCTTATACAATGATACATTTAGAAGGATTAAAATCAATTCGTTCAAGAATTTCTTAAATGCCAAAGAGATACAACTCTGAACAAGTCTACTCTTAGTTCATTGCAGCTATCTCGTTGGAAAATTTTTGTCGTAAATAGAATCCCCGAGACCTTTCTGGGATTACTGTTTGTAATCCCAGAAATATAATGGCATTACGTTTAATTCAAGTCTGACTTGTGTCGAAAGAAATTTTTCAAAGTGACAGATAATAAGTTTCGATGAAAGAAGTTTCTTTACCTTAAGACTCTCCAGCCTAGAATTGACAATTGGACTGCTGATCTAGAGCTTCTATCACGCAAAGATATTCTTGGAAGAAGTCTGCGAATGTACTGAAAGGATCCCTTCGGTAAAGATAATTCAGAGGTGTTTCTTTTGGCTGGAAATTTCCACTCTGGAAAGTTCTTCTGTATCTCGAGGACAGCTTGTTGAATTTGTTCTTCTTTTAGACGAACCTTCAGGGATCTTCAGAATTGCATAACTCCGCTAAACTACAATACACGTTCTATTATTTTATCAGAAGAGAGTCCACACATCTTATCATATTGTCTACCTTACTTACCTTGCATGTAGATAGCCAATTCTTGTATTGTACGATACTGTAATATATACAGAATAGACAATATATAATATTAAATGTGTATCAGTGATGTTTTTTCCTGCGTTATTTATTGATGCTAAGGAGAATAATAGACGAATAAGTTATCTACTTTCTAAACATTTGAGTTGACATTCCTTTCGTATCAAAATATTTGGAAGACGCAGGTTTCGTTCCAAAAAGTTCAATGTATATCTCTGTTTGGCTAGTAACCATCTTTAACTAGCCTCCAACGGAGGTCTTTCTTCTTTGTCGTCAATTCGTCTCCCGTTGAGGCCTTTATAATACAATCTGAAGCGACCATGAAGTTAACTTCGTTAACGTAACAATTGCAACACTTGTCTTCCTTGCACAATTCCAACTTTCAGACCATCATTTCCAGACTAGAAGACCAGAAGACAACTGAATTTTTAATTCTTCTGGGTATTTTGAGAGGATTGGAAAAGCGATGAAATTCAAGAAAAATCTGTCAAATTATGAACAACATTTTACTTTTACACGAAGAAATGTCAACGACTCTTATTCAAGTTGAGACCTACTTATATTCCAGGCTTTCCTCGCATCGTTGTTGGATTCGGATGTTGTCCATTCTCTTATCGCTGGTATATTTTCTTATTGAGTCCTTGATGCTAACATTCTTTTCGGACCTTCTCTAGAGCAAGTGAAATTAAAGTAACTATCATGCTGGCTGTTGCTCAAAACTATTTGAACGTTTCCATTCATGCAGCAGTTTTTGCCTCGTTCTGAACAAAAATACTGCCATGATTCGATAGTTTCTGGGATTGGTGCACGCTGGCGAAGATGAGCTTGATCGCATAATAACCATTCAGACTTCAATGATGATCTCGAATTAGAATATTTTCACAACTAGGAAACGATTTCGGATTTGTCTCGCTTTTATAACGTTCGATTCGATCGTGAATTTAATCAGTATCGCTATGTTGGGTATTCAAAATGATTTGGATAAATCAACGAATAATAAAAAAAAATTGTTCTTTTTGATAACCTTTGTTCTTCGTAATAAAAACACATGAAGCACGCCTCATGTCGATGTCTTTTAACTCATTATAGTTTTGTAGAATTCTTTCGCTTCTTGAATTCTCTATATTTTCACATTTATCAAAGCTGACCGATATCGCAATAAAATCCAATGAAAGCTATTGATGAAATCCAGATTTCCAACACCCTCTAACATAGTTAAAAAATCGTTTCCTTTGCTTCGATTACAACGTATATTTTTTTTAACGTAATGGCTATGCACTGTTTTATTACATTTGTTATTTTTGGATGATTTAAATCTATACATATTCTTATTATATATGGCTTAATACTGTTTATTATACAAAATGGATCATTTGAATGGGATTTATATAGCTCCTAATTACATTGTTCTTGAGACATATACATATAAACTTTGTTAATGAAAGTTATTTAGTACTAAGGGCAGACCGTGACATCGCAGAACACAGTTTGATCTTTTTATAAGTGAAGAGGTTTCAAAGATTTTAAGATTACTTCCAGTTTTTCTAAATGGAATGATATACCTTTTTACTCGTCAATCGATATAGCTCGACATCCTCTATAGAAAAAACTATTAACTTATGTAAATCGAAAAGCTATTAGTTCAGGAGTGCTATTAGTTTAATCCCAAGTCTGTAAAATCTATGAAAGATTTCCTTGTTTCTCATGCGTAGATTCTGCAGAATTAAAGTTAAAATTATCTCCCAAACTAATTTTTTGATATGCATAAGTGGACGAAAGGTGAAAAATTGTCTATATTTCAAAATTGTTGGAATTTTACTAAAAAAAAGTTGTGTAACAATCTCATTTCAAAGAATGTTGCCTTCACTTTGAGCAACGTTAACTTTTTTTCAAAGATTTTTACACCATACAGCAAATGGAAAAGCAATGATACTTCTGTTCCCAAAAGTTGTAAAAATTTAAATACCTCTGAAAACATTGAAAAAAATCTTCTCATAGTTAAATCTACCATGGTCCTAAGACCAAAGTCTCCTCTTTACAATGACCTCTTGAAACTTGATTTTTTTTTTTCGTCACTTTGTCGAACTTTAAATATTACAGTTTAATGGCAAAATGTTAGGATTTCTTGAACTTTTGTTATTTAACTCTAATATTCACGATTCATTAAAATGCTGAAAAAAAAATCGTACAGCAAGTATTAAGGAGTTGATGTAAAGGAAGACTTTTTAAAAATTATCTTAAATTAAAGAAGTCTTAAATTATTTTAATCTTTAAAATTATGATTTAGTAATGAAAAAAATGTTCAGTGATTTCAAAGGTGTCTGAATTCTTACAGTTTTCGACGACAAAAGTATTTTTGCTTTTCCACCCGCTGCATGATGTGAAAACATCTTTAGAAAAAAGAAGGGCTGTAAAATAAAGATATCACTTTTTAAAACGACGCGACCAAAGTTGTACGATTGATAAGATTGTTGTACGATTTCGTTTTAAGTTCAAACAGTTTAAAATATCAATAATTTCTCATCGAATGTGTAAATACTTTTGTCCACCTCTGTATATAGTTTAATGCTTTTTTTATAAAGAATGTCGAGAATGCATCGATTAGTGGATAAAAAAATATATCGTTATACCTAAAAAAGTGGGGTAACATTGAAATCTTCGAAACCCCTTCATCTACAAAAAAAAAATCACCACTACCATATTATGGTTCCCTCAGTAATAAAACGGTCATCAACTTTTATTAACAAAGTTTATCTCTATCTCTAAAATTACTTTACCATTAGATGATCCCATTTAAGTGGTTCACTTTGTACATGGCTTAATCATTTGTATCTGATGTTCTACCATGAAAATTCATTTGATTCTCAGCTGCTCATCACGGTCAATTCGCTCGCATATAATTAATAATATTCAATAATGAAACACAAGAATCAAAAAGTTATCCAACAAATTTTACTAAAGTAACAGTGAAACTTGTTTATTATTTAAGCTAAGAACATTAACCAATTTGATATTATTTAATAATATTCTTAATTTATTTAAATTAATTAATATAAAGAAATATGGTTATTCTCATTTAGTAACTTAAATTAAGAATATTAATCGATTTAATATTATTTATTTTAATATTCTCAACTTATTGAAGTTAATTAATACAAAGAAATTCAATCTTATTTATTAATACAAAGATTAATCTGAGAATATTAATCAATTAATATTCTTAACTCATTTAAGTTAATTAATATAAAGAAATTAGTCTTATTTATAAATATAAAGAGAATAACCACATGATAAATACAGATCGCGATCATGCCTGACCGAAAATTTTGTTTATTGATTATTGATTATTAAATTCTATTTCAATCGTTTACAATAATTATTAATGAGAAAAATTTATTTCGTTTGCTCACGTTTATCAGAGAAGAAAATTTTATCTTCCCGCAATCGCATGAAAATCCTTCAGAAACGATGCCTATGCACTCCACAGTCTTCTATGCAATCTTTACCAGAAGTTATTTTAACAATAATAAATTTTATAATTACACATTATAAACAAAATTACAAAAATTATTATTAAACCTGTGCAATTGTTCTTGTTAAATGTAATTTAAATCTGCGGAAATTTATCATCAACATTAGGCATCGTCCTTGAACGGTTAAAAACCATAAAATTATTTTCGTAATGTGAATCTCGCGGAAGCTGACGAAGAAATAAATCTCTCTTATCGACAACTGTTATGAAAATTCAATTTTCGAGAATTTAATTAACACTTTGAATACCAAAGGTTTGTATTTATACATACAAATTGAGACTTGATTATTTAAATTCAATATATTTACAAACAAGTTCAACAAGTAATATCGTTTCCCAGATATGGGAGACGTGATGTTCAAAGTATTAAAAAATAGAATCATCGTAGGAAATTATTTATAGTCTAGTTATGAGCAACCGGAATAAATATTGTTGATTTAACAGTCATTAGAGTATTTATATACTTTTGAATATTAACAGCATAACTGACATTACACCGAACACAAACTTAAATATTCATTTTTTCCTTGAACAAACGAATGTCCCATCTTGTCTCATATACATACGAGATGAGATGGAATTTATACATGAAACATAAGGCATACAGAGTGTTTCATTTAAACATGACTCCCAAACATCTTTTCTTATTACAAGGGTGCAAAAAATATTTCATGCGTAATTCGAACGGTAATAAGTAGCCAATATCGTTATTTCGGTTTACGATAAGCGTTATTTCTTTCACAAATTGTTTCTTTTCGAAGTTTTCAAGGTGATCGATGTTTTCTCTTCAAGTAACGACGTATTCTTCTCTATTGCATCGCATAGCTTATAAAAAAGGTTGCCATTCATTCACATGTATACTATGGTATGACCTTCAAATGATCTTGAACTGAAAAACTTAAAATTCATAACTGAGAAAAAAAGGGAATAGCACAAAGAACATCTAGAAAACTGTAAGGCACTTATCACTTATTTTTATAATATTCATGCATTTTTTTCAATTATGAATTTCATATTTCGAGATCAATGTCATATCATCACACACACTTGAATTTTTTTCTCAAAATTATGAATTTCAGAGTTCGAGATCAATGTCATATCATCACACACACTTGAATTTTTTTCTCATAAGCTACTCGATATAACAGAGAAAACTATGTAGTTATTTGAAAAAAAAAACATGGATGACTTTTGAGAATTTAAAAAAAAAACAACCTTTGAAAGAAACAACGATTAAAGGATTTTGCTCACTTAATACTAATAAAATTGCGTATAAGATACTTTTTACGTCTTCATAATTGAAAAAGATATTTAAGGATCACACTTAAATGAGACATTTAATTGTTTAGTAATAAGTAACAAATATTTTGTACAGTAATACAAAATTCATGTACTGCTTATTATATATACAGGAGCGGACAAAAATATTTTCATATTTTTAATGAAAAATTGTCGATAATGTAAATTATTATAACTTCGTGAAACAAAATCGCATAATAATCCTCATTTTAAAGCGTGATATCTTTATTTTACCATGAATTCATTTTTATGTCGCAAATGGAAAAACAAGGGTACTTGCCGAAAATTATAAAAATATAAACGCCTCCAAAATCACTAAAAAATTTTTCTCATGGTTAAATCTATTATAATCTTGAAAATTGAAACCTCTCCTTTACTTAAAACTTGATGTGAGATTTCTTTTCATTGAACCTCGAACACAGAGTTGAACGATAAGAATTCAAGGAATCCCAACTATTTGACCGTAATGTTCAAAGTTCGATAAAGTGACGGAAAAAAAATCGAACAGCAAGTTTCAAGAGGTCATCGTAAAAAAGAGACTTCGATCTTCAAAATTATAGTAGATTTAATCGCAAAACAATTTTTTAGCGTTTTCGGAGGCAATCAAATTTTTTGCAATTTTTGACAATAACAATAATTTTCCTAACACACAGGAAAACAAAAATGTAACAAATATAACAACAATTTCCCTGATACATAATATAAAGATATCTATGAAAAAGAACGAATGTATTAAAGTGAAGGCTTTATGCTTTAAAATGTGCAACTCAGTTAAAAGTTACAGCAGTTGACTAAAAATAGTAATTAAAAAATAATAATTAAATTAAAATAAAAATAAAATAAAAATAGTAAGTAAAAAGTAGTAATTAAAAATATAAACAATTTTTTATCGAGTGTATGAGTACTTTCATCCGTAAGTAAAAGAATTCTTCCTTTTGATTAAACTCGAATTTTCCGATGTTCTTTTTTCTGTTTTAGGATTATTTCAGTTATTTTTTGTGATTAAAATAATGATGTCCGATAGGACGAAAAAATTGAAACCGCATCATTTTGAATTTTGTCTTATTCTTTTTTCTTTGCAAGTTACCTTTCGTTTCCGTTTCTTTTATTTGTTCTAAAATGGTCTCTAGAAATCCATACATATATGACGCATTTTGATCTTTCTAATGTATCACTAACTGCTTTTTTTCATATTTTCTTCACACTATCCATCACTATTTGTCGGCGGAGAGGAGAGAAGCGCGGAGAGGCCTACATGTCCGTGTAAAGGACATTGAGAAGAGTACGGAAATGCAAAAATTTGTTTGAGAAAATTATTCGTTATGCCAAAGTAATGTAAAATAAAAGCTTTCATTATTCATTAACAAATAATTTGTGAGAGTGTTGGCTTTATGTGTGAATGCGAGTGTGGCCTATGGTGTAGATATATATGTTATGTATGTCGCGTCTGATGTGTCGTGTTTTGTTTCTGGACTGTCGGGAAGAGTCAGTCGTCGAGAATGATTGAGAATGTGAGGATCTTGGAAAGAAAATAGCGAGTTGGGACTAGTGACGAGTGTCTGATAGTGAGAGAATTTTATAGCTTTACTGTTTTGTATCTAATTGTGTTTATTCAATATATATTCTTTTAATATTACGTCGTCCCTTATTCCATTCATAATTTCCTCAAGCAAATTTCTACATTTTCGTACTTTTTTCTACGT
>KQ435889.1:204145-224411 GCA_001276565.1 Melipona quadrifasciata
AACCCCCCCCCCCCCAAAGCCGTTGTCATTATATTAAAGTTCTATTTATTTGTTTTTATTTTCTTCCTCTTACATGTTTTTACCATTTTACAAGAACACAATGTAATTTGTCAGGACAACATAGGTAAATTACTCAATTCTGTCCCAATATTTACTTCATATGTTACCACATTTGTTACTGTAAATTTTAATCATTTCTTAATTGAAACTCATTTATAACGAGATAACTAATGAAGTACATTAGCTTTTAGTTTAAAAAGATGTATAAAATAAATTGATACAATTTTAAATTTTCAATATAATTAGGATTATATTATTTCAATATAATTAACTGATTTTAATCTGATGGGTATTAAAGATGGTAGTAAAAAGGAAAGAAGCTAAAGAGAGAAAAATAGAGTGTAAAATCGAAATAAGGATATGGGGATGCAGATGGTCGGCGGAGACAGTAAACAAGATTCTGAAGGAAGGAAAACTTGAATAGATGTACAGCAAAATAGCGCCTAAATGAGGCTAGTTGCCCTATAGTTGCCTAATGCAAGAAGAAAAATTTATTTTGTAGAAAATGTATTAAAAGTGAGGAAATTAATAAGAAATACAAAGATACAAAGATACTGCAAAGAAATGCAAACTATATGCGGAAAAAGAATATGATAAACCTAAGATAGACCATCTGGCAAAGTTGGTAATAAATATATCAAGTATATAAGGAATAGACAGAGTAAGTGGAGATAAACAGATGTTAAACGTCTAGCATTAATCTAACATAAATAAACTTAAATAGAGCCTAGCATGCTGTATCCTGGAAAGGCCACAGGATATATTCAAGATTGATATAATAATTTATAATCAAACAACATACAGAAAATTGGAGGAAAATAAGATTTTGGAGACTGAATCAAGTTTTAACCATAAATATGTTATTCATCAGTTCAGGATAATGAAAGAGATTACGTTAAACAGGGAAGAAAAAATGGTTAATAAAGAAGCTCTGGAATAAGGTTTAAAAAAATGAGCAAAAGAGGTGAGAGAGTTGGCGTGCAATGAACTGGATGGAATGGAGACAGAGAAAAAAAAG
The DNA here is from genome assembly GCA_001276565.1 of Melipona quadrifasciata. Lineage (NCBI taxonomy): Eukaryota > Metazoa > Arthropoda > Insecta > Hymenoptera > Apidae > Melipona > Melipona quadrifasciata. The sequence goes on from KQ435889.1 coordinate 205,224, forward strand.
CCTCACACAACAAGGGCAGTTGAGATTCTCCTTAGTATTTTAACGAACAAAGATTCAGCTAATATATATGGCTAAGCAAAAGAAAATATGGAAAAAAAGGATTCTTCAGATCCTTTAGAAAGTACAAAGAGACAAAGAAGAGCCTTACAGAGACATCCTTAAAACAAAAGAAAAGGCATGGAAAAATCTCTGCAAGGAAATAGAAAATATAGAGATAACTCTTATAAGGCGGTAACAAGTAAATTGAAACCCAAGGAAGCATCCATGGTCTTCTCTGGAGAGGAGGCTAAGATAAAAAAAAGATAGAGGAACTTTTCAAGACAATGCTGAAATAGGTGCATTGGAGTGCTTATTGCGGGAACACGGAGCTGCGACACCATTACAATGTTGCCGAAAGACGTCTGAGCGCTACAGGACTCGGGGCATATAGCCCTTCCAATCTGAATCGAAGCGGTGCAAAATATCAGTTGGAGAGATGGAATTACCGATGTGATTCGACTCTTCTCTACAATAAGAACAGCTCGTGTTAACGAAGCCGACGAGTCTGGAAAGTGGAAGATCTCGCCTGATCCTTCAATTCCAGAAAAGTCGGTATCTCCAGGAGAATCCTCTTACCCACGAGGAAATAAAGAGGAAAATGACGCATTCAGTGTCTATACCGGATTAACCAGAAGCGTGCGGTTAAGAAGAACTCCTCGATCCGGCACTTCGTGTTAAAAAATGATCTCCATCCCCTTTTCTTGTCATAGTACGATGCAATTCGTTCGAGGCTCACTCCCCTCACGAGAACCGAAGTACTCGGCCAGCTCAAGAGGATGAAGAATTCATCCTATGGTCTGGACAAAATCACCTACGCTAATCTGAGAAGCGATCTGGAGGTTACCACGTGCTATCCTCGTGGGTAGAAGGATAGCCTGATTGTATTGAGAAATACAACGATACAATACAAGAGAAATGCTCTCATAGAATTGGAGGCTTCTCGCGACGGACGAGGTCATCCTCAAACCGTTCAGCTGCTGGCCGATCGGTTAATACGAGCCGCTTTTCAGTAATTAGCAAATGATTAAGGAAGAAAGCACCTGCAACATAAGAGAGTGCCTCGAGCACTCCTTCATGCTGCAAAGGATGACAGAGAGTTATCAAAAGCTCTTTTCTTGGCGCCGCCGTGCTCTCGGCTGTTATTGACATCTTATACATAGGCTACAAAGCTGTATGGTGATTGAGCCATTGGTTTATTGGAAGCCATAAACTCAGTTGCGAGTTATGAGGCGCTTATCGAGAAGATGACATGTCAACAACATAGCATTAGCTATGTTGAGGAGGCTACTGGATGCAATGAAGGCTAGGTCGCTGAGGCTCTTCTTTAATCCCCTTTAAGTATGCAATATTGCACTTGAGAAAAAATGGAGGAAATATTGAAATATTCAAATATTAAATGAAAATATCAAATCTGCTTGGAGATTGCGGAGTTGGGAAAATGCGCTAATTCAGCGAGTAAATAAATATTTTCTATAACAACAGAAATAAAAAATAGAAAAGGACAATAAAAAAGTGGTTCAAAGTGTTGAAAGCAAATTTCAATTATTTAGATTCTACGAAATTCGATGGGTACAGTAGCAGAAAGGGAAAAGATTGTTAAAATTTGATATCAAATTTCAACGGTAAAACACGGAGATAGACGCGTTATAATTTGGCGGTGTTTCTCCGCTCGAGGTATTGGCCAGTTGCGGCAAGTAAAACATAAAACGAACAACAATATATCGAAATATTAGAAAAAGATATGTTACCTCATACATTGCAAACGATGATTGCTGACTGGATAATATTAATATTAAAAACACGCAGTGCAAAATTAAAAGAATCAAAATAATGTTCTTAAATGGCTATCATAGGGATTTAAATTCAACCAAGCGTATCTGGAAACACTTGATGTTAAGCATTAGTACAGAGAAATTTCGAAATACGACTCGATTATTTGAAAAATTCTAGGAAAAGAGGCAGTGATGAATCAGAGCTTGAAACAAGCCTGAAAATAACTGTTAAATACTGTTACATTATAGTCTTGATTAAAATATGAATAACTGTTACGAAGGACCGAAATTTCTGTTTCGAAACTTCGATATCGATTGGATATCGGTCCTGGAATCGTTTTTTTCGATCTTATACTGATCTTAGTTCGTTTTAACTGCGAGTGCCTAACTATGAACGGAATCATTCTACTTGCGAGTATCTAACTATATACGGACACATTTAACGAATATTGTCGAGAAGCTCGAGTGCAAGGTTCAAAGAATGTTATCCAATATTAGGAAGAAAAAAGAAATGAACTACTTAAATTATATAAATCAGCTTGTGTGTGTAATTATTTTGCTACAGATTATTTTCTGCGCTTGAATTCAACTTACCTGTATACTGGCCAAGTATGCCAACGAATATTATAGATTAGTCCATATAAACATGCCTAAACAAAATTAAAATTGTTAATTGCAAAAAAGGTTTTGAGTTAAAAGTTAAAACCTAGGATCGGTACATATAGGAGCAAAGAAATAACGGTCTTTGGACTAATATCTAACATATAAAGGATCGTACGTAATCGAAACCGATATCAACAGAAATTTCGGTCTATCCTGATTACTTCAAAGATCGAAATCGATATTATAACTAATTTCAAGTCCCAGTGGAAATCTATGCCTAAAAGAATGCAAGCAGTTATCGATTCTAAAGATTATTCTACAAAATATTAACTTATTGTTTTCATTTCGCGTCGATTAATTAAGCTGATTTTCACTAAACCGTGCATAAAGTCGTACAATATATAAATATAAATATTTAGAATGTTCACAGCTAGCATAGGCATGGCCACTTAATCCAACACAGATAGATTCAAATGGATTTAAGTGACTCTAATATACATATATATAAATTCATGCAATCTATGTCAATCTTGATAAAATAATATAAAATAAAAGCTTTGTTTTCTGAAACAAAATTAAATTAAAAACGAATAGTTTTCTGAAACAAATTTTTGTATTTTCATGTTCTACTCAACGCACTCTACGCGGCATGTAAGATGGTCTCCCCTCCCCCGCCGCTCTTTTCCCAATGTTGTCATTACTGTATTAAAAGGTTGCCATTGATTGATATGTTACTCATCGATCTTGTACAGGTCCAACAGTCTACAACTAAACCGGCAGCACACAGTCACATCCATCACAGATTCATATAGCCAAGTTAGTCAAGACATAAAGAGCTCTGACAGATCCTGCAAGCAGTCAAGGAAATTTATTTCTATTTCCCGTCAAAATAGCGGCATGTCAAAGAGAAGATCCTCGCACAAAATTCATACTTTTATTGACTTACTTCAAAGATAACTAAACTAATGATTACAGTTAAGGTTTTTTTTTATATTATAATATCTGAACGTTATATAAATAATAAATTTATAATATTCATTATAAAATCTTCATAACAGGATAAAAAAATATTTTTCTGCGTTCATTCAATGAAATTATATTACTTTGAATTTTGTGAATACTTTTATTTTTATTCTGTAAATTGTTTGATTTAGCGAGAAGCTTGAAATCCTCATCAAAATCTACATAAAATTTCAAGCAAATGGTTTAAATTTCATCAGAATGGATGTCAAGCTATTCTTTGCCCGATCGGCTGTTTTAAACTATTGTGTATTATACACAAAATTGATTCTTTTTCTCTTCGTTAATCCAACCTTGGTATACTCAGAACCATTTTATTATTTCAGGAAGCTTTACGGAGAATTATTGAAAATATTGTGTATATAACGATTTGTTTGAACTATTGTAATTTTTATACTAAATAAAATATTTTTGAAATTCTTTTTGCTTTATATTTCAATTTCTTCCATTTAATCGAAAAAATTGAGAAAAAGAATATTATCGCTGCTAGTTCTTTCCCGGACAGAAAAGGTCAATATTTGAATGTATTTTACAGTTTTGCAGTTTGTATTTTATATCTTAATATGACAAATTAATATGTGTCCAGTAGCGGATCTATCCCTTGCGGGGGATAATTTAAAGCTAATAATGACTAGAAACCCATTTCATTTTGGAAACCATAATGTTAAAGTAAATAATAATTAATTTCACAGAAAATTAATCTTTATTGCAAAAGTTTATATACTGCACATAATTGTAATGTAATGAACATAGAGAAGTATGTAGTCACTAATTATAAAAATGTAAATGAATATTGTATATGCAAATTTATTATTTTATCATATAATCATGATAGACACTTTTAATTAGAATGATTAAGAAGTTCAACCGTTCCTCGAATGTAGTTCCTTTATATATTTATCTTTTGTTAGACTTTAGAGAAAGTTTCTTGTTTTGCAAGTAATAATAGATATCGATAAAATACATTGATTTAACAAAATTTTTAAAATTTTTATCCCGGTTTTCACATTATATGACTTCAACAATCGTTTAATCACTTTTTTGACTTTTGGGGATCCCTATAGTTTCAAGGCCCGATGTTTATAACATTAGTACCATCATTGTTAGGTAAAGCCGTCTCTGCGTGTATACTAATTGTAAGATAAATTGTATTATCAAAGTGTTCAATTTTGGATTACATATAATTTACTGTATGTAATTATAATTACATACATAGTAAATTTATAAATATTTATAGATTTATATATTATTGCTATTTGTAAATTCATACTATATGTGTATATGTATATATATGTACATATACATATGAAAATGTAAATGTAAATATGTAAATATGTACGGAATATGTAAATCTACATTCTACAAGTGTTTCAGCATTTTCCAGTCAAACGTTGTCACCGTTATTTTAGAAAAAAAATTGAGCTTTTTTACATGATACTCTTTCTAAAATTTTATATACAATAGTTTATACCGGAAACCTAACTTAACATATGTAAAATATGCATGAAAAAGACATTGTCAAAATCTTATTTTTTATTTAAAATATTTTATTTGATTTATAAAAAGAACAATTATTTAAAATAATATTTGAAATATTTTTTGACAAAATTTAGCACAGTTCTACCTATACTTTACCTTGAGCTGTTTTTTTCCCAAAGATGTTTTTACATCATGCAGCGAGTGGAAGAGCAATGATATTTTTGTTACCTGGAATTAGGAATTCAATTGCCTTTAAAATCACGGAAAAACTTTTTTCGTTACTCTCCAAGTTCTTGAAGATTGAAATCTTTTCTTTGTACTCCTTAAAATTTCTTAAAACAAAATTCAAAAGATCCTAACGTTTCGTCATTTAATCCTGATGTTGAAAGATCAATAAAATGACGAAAAGATTTTTTCAGTAAGCTTTAAAAGGATGTTGTAAACAGGAGACTTCAGTCTTCAAAACGATGGTAGATTTAGTCATGAAAAAGATTTGTTGATATTTTCAGAGACATTTGAATTTTTACAACTTTTGAGAACAAAAGTATCTTTACTACTTGATGTAAAAGCATCTTTGAAAAATAATATAGAATGTTACAGAATTACTAATACACATGGACATACATACATGCGCAACAAATATAATAATCATTAATGATCTAATTAACTATACTTACCTCGCTGCATATATTAGGGCATGATCTCGTTCACAATTGCATCCGATAAAAACACCTTCCTAGAATAGTTGAATGAATTAGATTTCATCCGCTCAGAGACATGAATATTAACATACCATTTAATATCAGCTGCAAAGCACATCTTCCTGTGTGTCTACCACTAACGAAATTTTGCAAACGTGACCAAGGCTTCTACAGCAATGACTATACTCGATTATACCAAAATATCACTTCTTTTAGTAATTATACGATTTTATATGTTATATGATCTGCGCGTATCTAACAGATACTACATGGACGACGGTTCATGCCTTATTGATCAAACTCAGCAACACCTTTCGGTCGCAAGCCTGGGCAACATCTTCCCCGCCGTTGCTTCACGATCCCTACCATTGGTCTGCCAGTTCTCCCACTGGTTCGTGTGAGAAGCAGGAGTGGACTAGGCTACATTGGGATCTAATATACATACGTACATACATATATATGTATATTGAGTTGATCAAAAAATAATTGCGTTTCATGTATCTGTAACTCTGTAAAATGTAACCAATTTTATTCTAAATTGTAGATTCATTGATATCTGATTGTTCAAGCTTGTTTTAGAAAAAGAAAATACACAATCTTGTCAACAATTCTTTATTTGGCGTCGATTTCGAAATAAAAAATCAAAACGGAACATATGCTTCGAAAAGGAGAAAAACGTTGTGCAAGCTCATAAAAAGTTATTTAATATGAAAAAGCTTTCAAATTACGGCAGTATCAGAATTGGTTTTTTAAATTTCACTAATGAAAATATCAAATCGTTCTTGGAACTTTTATTTTTGTCGAAAAAAATAAGAATTCTTTCGAACGCGGAATCATGAAGATTGATTATTTTTTGTCTGAAAGATGGCAAAATGTAATCGAACAAAATGATCCGTAGATTTAATAAAGTTTTGTTCTTTATAAAAAGTTTGCACACAAGAAAATTTTACACGAAACTACACAAAATCCGTATATCGTGTAGTCTTAAATTAAGTATCTGTATTCTTAATACACGTATAATTTTTTATTCTTCGTGTATAGCTATCTAGGATTTATACATTACACAGATCCAGTCCGCACTGATTCGAATCCAGTGTTTTCCTTATTTTCTGATACCAAAAAGGTAGGTACGATGTATTGAAATTTAATCATATAATGAAATATATCAATTCTTTAATATATTTTTATATTTTGTAATGTACATATCCGTGAAATTAAACTACATGAATATCAATGTATTTAACATCGCACAAATTAAGATCCGAATTCGTTCATTACATATATGTGTATATTTCATATGTGTAAAATAGGAACTTGTATTGCGTACGCCAGCAGAATCAAGTGATTGGGCTATCATATTAGGAGGGGAATAAAGGTCCGGCGATCACCAGTTGCCCAGATAATAATTGAACGAACTGAACCCAGTTAAAGATAGAGATAGTGTAGTAATATGAATGATAACAGATAAGGATAGAATGATGGAAGGACCGTATGGAACTGGGGTAATGGAGTAAAGAAGAGTGGTGAAGATAGGAAAGTGAATGGTTGTATGCGTTTCGTCTCGGAGTCACTGCCTAGATTCATCCAGTGGGGCTGATGGCAGCGACTCCTACCCCAGACACCTGTTATCGCAACAAAACCTGCTAGGCTGGGTTCGCGCACCCATCCTAGCGGGGTTCCGCACACTCTGCTGCTTAACGTCGAAGATCGGTAGGACATCGACGCTAGGCGCGCAGCCACTTGCGGGTTGTGCTAGTCAAGTGTTCGAATCTCGTAGTCGAGGAATCGTAGGTCGCTACACTATTGTAGCGACCACTGTCGATAACACAGTGAATATAGCGCCACTTACTGTAGTACAACCTCCGCGCCGGCAGGTGCGCTTCCGCTAAGCCACAAATAATAAAACGCATAGATGGCTAAGCCTATAAATATAGCGCCGACTACACGAGAGCCACACTTCGTTCTACCTGTTACTTATCTAACACTTGCGCCTTATCACGTATTATCAGTCGTTAATCGAGAGTCGTTTAAGCTAATCGTTAATCCGCATAACCGTTTGCCACGTGGCCGATATCGAATCCGTATTCGAAATCCGTTATCATCGATTATATAGAACACGCGAAATATTTGTAGGTAATTGCAATCGTACAAAATAAATTACTACCGACGAAATCCAATATATATATACGTCTATACGCGTATGTCGACGTGATTAATGGTTGCTCCTGGATCGCCTGTCGATGTTTTCTATAGGAAACAAACAAATTTATAAATAAAAGTTTAGTTATACGGAACGGTAATAAAACGCCTAGTCCTCACGTCGAAGAGCGTGACACTTTATTATTATATTTCAATAAAGTATTTTACTATAGAATGTAATGCACTCGGTTGAGAATTGAATAGTAACTTTTTTATATAGGAGGAGGAAATAAAGAATCGATGCGTCTTCGTTGAGAGTTGAATACTGACTTTTTTTTTATCGAGGGCTCGGCAGTGTCTTATACATTCGGATACAGTCGGTTTTTGTGTGGAGAGCAGTTTACTGTTTACATTCCTTTAGGGTTAACCAGAGTGTAAAATTTTGCCTGTACGGGCGTGGGGCTGGGATACGCCCAGCTAGCGCGATCCCACAAGGGGAACTACCAAATTAGCCCAGAGAGAAGCTCCAGAACTGCCTTGGTGGGGCGGGAAACCACCCCAAGGGTCACGCCTGTAGATGGAGGAGACGGCAGACTTGGAAAAACCCCTCCCTCATCGCTTAAGTATCATCGGAAGGGAAGACTGTTCCCACCGGGAGGTGACCCACTTAGCCCATTCACCCGGAATTTCCCGAAGGTCCTCCACGAGTGAATGGTTACCAGCGGGGGCCGCGAGGAGGCAGGGTCACCAGCATCGCTCAGTCTCTTGTGTGCACAGCAAGCTGCGTACCCCGTGCAGTATATACCGCACATGCCTAAACATGTGCAGCCACGCGCATATGCACAGTTCGCTTCAGGTACCTCTGGGAACGCTACTTCCCGTGCCTCAACGAGGATCTCAATATAAGGATAACCATTACGGAATATCTAGGCATGCGGCCTCCTTCGATGAGGAAGACCTTGCCGCACAGGAGCCATTGAGCGATTCGCGGCGTATGCAATGTCTATAGCTCGGGTACCCCAGGAACACTAACTCCCGTACTGCCGAGTGCAAAAAACACTGAGCAGCCCCTGGGGGGAGCAGTCCCTGGGGGGATCCTTTAAGGTTAGTCGGATCCCACCCTATTGTTATGCGGATGCGCGTGATAAGTGGCCTTGTCACAAGAGAAAATTACCACACTCCTCTAAGACGGGCTTGTTGAATCTCTTCCCCTCCACGAGTCACGAATTTGGCAATCAATAAGTTCTTCTCCTCCTCCAGGTCTTGATCGAGTTTGCACTACGTGCAGCTATTATTACGCATACAGGTAGCGTAATATCTTCCTATAACACGGTCCTAATATCATGTGATATCGTGTTACACTTGACTAGAAATCAGTACAAAAGAGAATTACGTTCCGAAGAAGTATTATCTATTAAAACCAAATAATTTTTCAAATTCATTTCTTCTTTATCGCCTGTGTAAAGTATCTCTATTCGCAGTCCTTCAAATAGAGGGCTTCCTCGCAAAAGTCGGCAAAGATGCGGGATGACTCTGGAGACGAGACGAAGAATTGCGCCGCCTCTGGCCATCTCCACATCCCAGCCGGAACGATGTCCCGCAAAGCCTCCCTTTACGGATCGTACACTGGGCACTCCAAAAGAAAGTGTGCCACAGTGTCTTCGTCTGCACCGCACGCGCAGCTCCCGTCAGCGGCTATTCGGCGCTCGCGAAGATACGAGCCGAAGACTCCGTGTCCTGTGAAAGCCTGCGTGCAATGGTAAGATGGCGTAATCCATCTCAAGTTCCATCTAGATACCACGTCTCTGAAGTAGGCGTGCGTTGTGCAGCCCTTTTGAGAAGCTGTCGATCGGGTCTGCCACACGTTGCACACCTCGCTGATAACCAATTGTCTCACATCCCTATTTTTATTCCTCGCCGGTATTATTGTACCCCCGACATCGGCGTCCCTTCCTCTTCGAAGATTGAAGAGGGCCCTATGCTTCTTGAGGAGAAGGTTGATGGGAATCACGTCCGCGATAATGCAGAGGCTCTCCCACGATGCGGTCCTGTACGCTCCGGTGACCGCCAGGAGAGCCTGTCGCTGTGCCGCACGGAGTTCCCTCGCGTCTGCCTCCGTGCAGAGGTCAGTTCATCCGGAGACTGCGTACTCCACTATGGGAGTGAACACGCCGCGATATATCGTTGAAAGCGCGCCGTACTGAAGTCTCCAACGACAGCCGACTAGTCTAGCTAACTTACCGAATATTTTGCCTACTTTGGTCCCTAGGTGTGAGCAGTGCGCACTCACGCTCATCTGATATTCGAAATGGTACCTAACTTCTCGCTTGAACGTTATCGATTGTTGCCCTAGTCGAATAGTCAGCGACCTACTGGCTAAGTCCGCTTTTAAAGAGCGCGACCGCCTTATGCTTCGGTCCGGTCGCGCTCCTCCCCGTCTACCTATCGGTGCCCTACTTATAAAGCCACTTTTCAGTATAATCGTTTCAGTCTTCCGGACTGACAACTCTAACTTGGCTGACGCGCACCATTTACTGACTAAGTCTATTACTCCCTGTCCCTTCTCTTCTAATTCTCGCCTGCTGTCTCCTTCGATGACGACGAGGAGATCATCCGCATATGCGAAAAAGTTGTTCCCTACCGATGACTCTAGTGACTTGAGAAAGTCGTCAAATATAAGGTTCCGGCAAGCGGGACCGAGGACTGAGCCTTGCGGGCAGCCTCTCGTGGCCCGCTTGGAAACGTAAAAAGACCCTGTCTCGAGGACCACGCGGCGGTTGCTAAAGTAGCTAGCCATGACCTCGAAAAGGTTTCGAGGGCATTCCCTAAGGCTCTTTAAAACTAGGGGCCACGAGACATTGTCAAAAGCCCCCGAGATATCGAAGAGCAGCCCGATAATGTATCGGTGCTCAGAAGCATCGACCGTGCGCCGCAATTCCACGATCGCGTCCTTCGCCGACTTTCCGGGGGTGAATCCGAACTGCCGGGAGGAGATCCGTCCCGGGGCCAACGACGTCCAGTTTAGTCGCGACATTATGATCTTCTTGGCGCTCGCGAAGACACCAGATTAAGCGCGCAATTCTAGGATGGGAGTGCCGTTTCCATATGCAGCCCTTAACAATCAAGCGTCTGGGGATAGGAGTCGCCGCTATCAGCCCTACTGTTTGGTGGCTACTTCGAGACAAAACGCCTTTCTTTTACTATCTTTAGCCTACCTCACCGACATTCAATTCAAAGCCATTTCAATGTGGATGGTTTCTTTGAGATCTTGAAGAACTTATTCGAAATAAAAGCTGTCTGATTAGCCTTATTCACCAAGTTTATGCAAGGAATTGCTCTAATCTGCGTACTAATCGGGACAGCAATAAATAATAAACAATAATTAAAAGTATAATTTTTATTTAAATAAAATTGTAATAAAATTAAATAAAATCATTTAAATAATACCAAATATGACTTAATCCATATTTTTGATTTTCGAGGAAGTGTTTATTTCATATTTGAATTAGATAAAACAAAAATAATTCTTTTAAATTCTTATATCCGTTACAATGAATATGTAAAAACCAAATGACAAAGTTACGCATATCATTGTCATTTTTGAGAATATTAACTCTTTTTTTTTCGACAAATCTTCGTGATAAAAATATAAATATTGTATTCAAAAACAGTTACAAAAGTACAATAATAAATATTACAATCAATGGGACGTATTATTAATGGCATGAACGTGCTATTCTATTATTTCATTCATGTCAGTATTATTTCTAACATATAAATATAAATTTTCGTTTCCTGACGAATAAAACAGCATTAGACAAAATCCTTTCAGAATACACTTCAGCATGTATGCTTTAAATAGGAAATCTGAAACCTATGTCCCTTTAAATATTTTGTTTGGAATTCGTCAGATTGGTCAAGGACCAAAGTATAAATCGGACCAAAGGACAAATGATATACGTATTTTTACATCAAGAAACTACCGCATAAAAATCTTGTTCTAATGTTCTATGAAATTGTAAAGTATAAGTTTAGTGTTGATTTGCTAACCCTAGATTTAGTTTCCATCCGCAAAAATATAATTTGCACCACATACCAAATTTAGTAAACGCATTCAACATAGATCGATTTTGCGAGATATGTAAAGATATATTCCGTAGATATGTTTATATTTTTCATTAAACCTTCATGAAATATTAAAAATTTATATTAAATAAATAAAACAAAGTGTTGTTATTATCATAATATTGATAGGCAAAGTAGTTCATAGAAAAATTTCGAATAATATTTTAATTAATAAGCATAATTTTTAACTAATGAATTATAAAATTTGTATTATTTGTCATAACCAATGCACTGCATTGCATAATTGTAATAAAATTTGTAATAAAAATTTAACATAAATTTGATAATTTAATATTAATAATAATTTAAAATAGTTGAAAATTTAGTTAGTTAAAAATTGTTTTAATAAAGAATATTTAATAAAATGAACCATTTATACCTAAAACCATGTTTTAATAATTTAAAAATTTTTATTTACTACATATTTAGAAGTTATGATAAATCCGAAAAACATGGATAAAGCTTTTTCTGACATATATGTGGTAGAATGGTTTCGGTTAGTTACTAATTTCACACTTTGGTATTAAAAGTTTGACAACACTGTAATGAATTTCAAAAATCATATTCCTGGCGCATTCACTACTCGATCAACTTTGGTTGTTTTATTTGATGTAATTCCCCAATTCACCGTTGTTTAAACGTAGAGCGCACTAAAGAACCAGTCATTTTTTACTATGTCAGTATTCTAGATCCCCGGCCATGAAACCCCATAAGATACTTGTTCTATTGTCACGCCGGGACTTGTGTCACCTGGATCGCCTGTCGATTCCGCAGAAGACAGACAAATTTATGAATAAACATTCGTTATGCGCAACGGTGAGAAATGCTTGATCTTCACGTCGAAGAGCGTGACACTTTAACTTATTAAATTCAACCAGTGATCGCCAAAATAAATGTCACTTCAAACTATAACGCATGGCGCATAAATTGAATGAGAAAAATTAGGAGTTGAATAAAGATTTTACTACAAAATAATACACTCAATTAATAAAGATTTTCAATGTGACTCGGTTGAGGATTTATAGGAGGAGAAAATAATCGATACGACTCCGTTGAGAGTTGAATGGTCACTTTTTTTATATAGGAGGAGGAAATAAAGAATCGATGAGACAGATGAAAGTTGAATGATCACTTTTTTTTTATTGAGGTCTCGGCAGTATCTTTTATACATTTGTTTTAGCTACGGTGGGAGTAATCTATTGTTTTAAATTCTTTTGGAGTTAGCGAAATATCATCGGATACGGTAGATAATCGGTGTCCTCATAGATTTGAATTCTTTTGGAGTTAGCGAAGTTTTATCTCGTTGCTATCCGGAGATGGTTGATAATTAGTGTCATCACAGTGTCCTCACACTATTGATATACCTCGTCGGCGTCGATACCTTTCGAATTACCGGCAGTTCAGCCAGACACCGAACCATACGTGATGGGGCGAGACTTATGCAAGGTTGCCGATCTACGCAATCCAACGCGACCCGAGATATTCTGAGAAACTCGACTGCTTCGAGCCGAATTGATTTTTGAACAAAAGACGTGTCAATAACGGAGCGTATTTGCCATTCGGACCGAGGAACTGTATAGGCAAAAGTTTCACGCTGATCGAGACCACAATCACGCTGTTTCACATGCTCGCTGTCGACTCCAAGTTTGTTCCAAGACGACCGAATCTATGGAACTGAAGACCAAGGGAGTGTTTCTCACCACGAAAAATAGATTCTGGTTGCGTGTCGTTCCTAGATTTACGTAATTCATCCAGGCCAGGCCTGTTACGTGACACAAGTATGCGCAATCGTGTGCGAACAGATGATTGAATGTAGAATTCGAATTCGAATAGCCGCTCAAAAGAGACTTTAGCGGAAACGTCCGTTGTTTAATTATTTCTCGCTGATTTTTCCCGTTAATCACGTTATTTCATATTCACGAAATCCATACGATTTCATATGTATCACATTGTATGATAGTTCATTGTGAAAGGAAAACTGGGAAAGTTTGAAATAAAGCGCAAAAATAATCAAATATTAGCCAAGAATAATACACAATTCTTTTGCCGTGACTGTTCCAATTATAATATTCTCACGTGTATATAACTATGGAACATTAACCAAGTACGAGCAAACATGTGTGTACGTACATACATGCGTGCATGTATGTTCAATGACAGTACATTTATTAATCCATTAATTGGTAGATGAAATAGCAAGAGACGTAATGTAATTACACAACTGTTAGAGTAACAAGTTACTCTTCTCTACAACTAGATAAGTTTCGTTCTAAAGAATACTGCTGGCACGATCATCGCGCGAATAGTTTAATAGCCTTTCATCACTAGCTCTACGAACGTGGCACCGCGCATTAACACAACAGTCATCGAACCACATTAACAACTTTGGCGCAAAAGCGTTCACAGTTGCTGTTAAACTCTCTGCATTCATTCTTCTGTTTCTCTTTATCAACGAACCAAATGTAGCCAGTGATCGTTTCCTACAATTATCCAACCTCTCGAAACTAGTGGATAATCTCTCCTGGAAAGTGAGCGAGATTATTCGAAGGAATGAAAGAGGCTAACACTGATCTAGTTGCCAATAAGAGGTGAATACTTGCTAGAAGCGCGAAATGACTCATCTAGAAATGGGCTGATAGCCGATAATCGCGGCCGGTTTTGCCGTACTAATACGGTGATCTACTACCAAGACAATCGTAACTTCGACTTCTTCAAGAAACGTGGGATGGTTTTTTTAGGAGGCTTGTGGGAGACATTTCTCCAACGACTCTCGTTCGCTGAGACCGTAAAAAAGAGTTACAATTTGGATTCCGAATCAAAGTACGTCAGTCTGTTCGATATGACCATGTTCGTGATTCGAGACCTCGATCTGATCAAGTCCATCACCATGAAGAATTTCGATTACTATCCAAACCATAGAATGGCTTTCGAGCCAGACCTGGAGCTTTTTTTCTCGAAGAATCTCTTTTCCCCACGACGAAAGGTGGAAGGAAGTAAGGAACATGTTGTCATCGGCCCTCACGTCCAGCAAGATGAAATCTATGTTCGATGCGCGACTGTGCCAAAGAGTACGACGATTATTTCGCTTCTTTGCCTGCCGATCAGTTGAAAGAATTCGAGTTAAAAGATGCATTCACCAAGTACACCAACGACGTGATCACCACTTGCGCGTTCAGCATTGACGTCAACTTGATCAAGAATCCGAAAAACACTTTCTATGTGTACGGCAGAGAGGCAATCAGCTTTGGAAGATCGCAATCTCTCAGATTTTTCGTGGAAAAAGTTTCCGTAGTTATGTCAATTATGTCAAGGTATTCAAGCAGAAGATCGTCGACTTCTTCAAAGAGTTGGTAGCCAGGACGATAAAGGTCCGAGATGAAAACGGTATCATTCGTCCACACATGATTCAGCTGATGACGGAGTCTCTGGTCTTTCCCTCTGGAAATTGGGACCAGGCAAAGAGTTGACCATCGACGACATGACCGCCCGGGCATTCATCTTCTTCTTCGGTGGATTCGAGGCACATCAACTCTCATGTGTTTTGCCGCTTACGAGATTGACATCAACATACAGGTACAAAAAAGATTACAAGACGAGATCGACCAAGTTTTGGAGTATTGCAACGGCCAAGTCACGTACGAAGCCATCAACCGTATGAAGTACCTGGAGGCTGTCATTCTCGAGAGTTTTCTGATGTACCTGGCGACGATCCTGGCCGGGAGTGAAGCCGTACGTCATGCAACGAAACGACAGCGTGTGGATACCAATCTATGATATTCAACGCTACTCGAAGCCGAAAAAATTCAATCCCAACAGATTCTACGACGATCTGAAACAGATGACCAATTTTCTCTCGTTTCTTTCGTTTGAAATGGGCCCCAGAATGTGCATCGGGAACAAGTTCGCCCTATTAGAAACAAAAATATTGCTTTTCTACATTTTCGCCAAGTGCGACCTCAGACCATGCGCTGAATCCTCCATACCGTTGAAACTGGACAGGAAAGGATGACGTCGGAGAACGGGTTCTGGCTGAAAATGCAACCAAGAAATGCAAAAAAAAATGGAGTCCGAAAAGACTGTCTAGGGACGACCATGCTCATCGAGAAGAATCCCGACAGACATCCTGACAATTAAGTTACGTTGCATTGTACGATTTGCAATATCCATTGCTGCAAGTTTCTTCTTCGTCTATGTTTCGTAACAATGTCGGAAGTGAGCCTATGACCGGTTTTAAATCTTTTTGAATTAGTTGTAATGTGCTATAATATGAGGTGTGATACATGTAATATGTAATGCAGTTGCAATATACATTAGTTTCAATATAGGGATTCTATACATTAGAAAACGAGAATGTCTAAAATCCCTATAAATCTAACCCATAAAATGTACGAATTACGCGTATGCGCAAAGATGGATCATGCTGGAAATATTTCAGACATTTATTCAATTTCTTCAATTTAATCTAAATGCACAGATTACGAACGATTATTCGAGCATTCACGACTTCAAGAACAAGATGTTACTTTTCTTTTTTCTTTCTTTTTTTTTTTTGCTGACCTATCTTGCGCCAGGGAAATTCTTAATTCTCACGATTTCAAACGATATTATTGAAGAATTTTCTACTAGTTCCTACGATTTCGCAGAATCTGTGGGAAATAGCCAGGAATTTTGTGGCCAACAAAAAAAATATTTTATTAATAATTTATTCTTACTAAAATAATTTTAGTATTGTAGGAATGTTTAGTAAGCAACAGAAAGGATATTATTTAATTACAAAGAATTATTTAATTTTCACGACTACGCTATGACACCACGCTCTTTACTCGACGCTATCCTCTTTTTCTCTGAACGACGCTCCTCGCTCGACGTTACGCTCTTTTATTTTTTCCGACGCTACACTGTTCTGTTCTCCACTCGCACGCACTCCTCACACGACAGTCTTCAAGACACACACACACCACAATATCAGTTGTATTCTACATCCGTATCCGCCCTCCTACATATATGTATACAGAATTACGTGTTGTACCTGTAAAGAGTGATCTCAATATCTAATGATCTAGAGAAATTGACGTTTTAGAAAGCTACATTGTCAGAAATGTATTTGCACGTTTATATTTATATTTTTATTACTAAACTGCGACTATTGAAATACTTATATGACATACTATAATGCAAAATTGCACAGGATGCACAAATATATAGGATTGTCAAAGTATAGTGTTTTCTTATATTCTCCGTATAAAATAGCTTTCTGCCACATTTATTAATTAATTACATTCTCCAAAATATGAATCTACATAATAAACCGCAATCTATTTACTAGAAATAATATTATTCTCTGATGTGATTAAATTCAATAGTTTTCGCTCTGACTCATATTGAGGAGAACTAATACTGAATTGGATTCTGAAATTGTTCCGTCAACGGAAATTAAAATGATGGGCATGTTCCAGGATATATATGGTGCGGAGAAATTGTGTATGAGTCGATGGAATAACGAATACTTGCTATAATAAATGACTCATAAGCTAATTAAAACAATTTCTCAGAATGTTAGAAAAAACATATGGAGTAAATGTCAAATTGTAGATGTGTAACAAACAAAATAATGATATATAAGTTATGGTTCTTTAATTAAATTAAAAGCAATAATTCCTATCAATATATTCTTATTATAATTTTTGTTTTGTTTCATAATTTTTTATACTACATCATTAAATACATATAAGATCACTAGAGTCATCAAGTATTAAGAAATTATCTTACAATTAGTACGAAAAGATATTTAGAAAATGTAGATTAGAGATATGTAAATACTTTCTTGATTCACTGTAAAGGAAGAAATGAAAATAGTTTTATTTTGAAACTGTTCCTGCTTTAATATCTCGGATAAAAGTTATTATAGAAATGCTGTATATATTGGAATAGTTTCATAATGAATATGAGTCAAATTTAAAAAAAAATACCGCAACATCAAATACGAATAATTAAAAATTATTTTGCGTGCTTACGGAGTATAAAAGAATTTCTGACTTTCGTTGAATACACATTGTATTACAGAGTATATATTAATAATATACTAACTATTAATATACTAGCTACATTATACTGCTTAAAAAGAGAAAAGAATCCATAATCATAACACAATTAACTTCATCAAATATTGTCCTGGAGATTTAGGAACAATATACTGTAACGTAATAAAATACAGAATTGAGAATGGAAACCTGACGATTCCTAGAGTGGAAGAAAACTTTAAGGTTTCCATCTTCTTTATATCAATTCACATATGCTACAATGTCATTAAATTTTTTTGAAAAAAGCTATTGAAAGTATGTGAATTGAGAATTCAGGTCCCTAATTTCAACATTCAAAAAATTATTAAGTTTTAAGGATATATAGATTTACATTATTATTTTTATTTTAGTACCTATATTCATCCTATGTGGTTAAACTTAATCTTCGTTTATTTCCATTAAAAATCAGTTCACTAACTTGTTTAAAACAATGTTGTTTAAAATTAGTCTCATTGATAATTATTGTTAAAACTCTACAGCTACAAATCGCAACATCTTATACTACTAGAAACAATCATATTATCAAACCTTCCTAGCTTAGATATATTATAAGTGTATGTGCGAGCAGACTACGAACATAACACGATTCTTTACAAAAAAAATTAATCGGTTAATTATAAAATATGTGTCAAACCAAAGTATTGTTTTTATTCTTTATCCAAATTCACAGCATAATTTTATCAATTATCAATTAAATTTATTATTCTAATATTAAATAATATCCGTTATTCTGGAGCAGAACAGGACACTCAGGCTAGGTTCTTGGAATACTCTAACCTGCAGAGGAAGTCCAGATGCCATGGCACGCGTCTATCTATGGAGCCTTTGTCTTACTCTGAGAGGCAAAGTTAGAGTATTCCAAGAAAGTCTCTTAAAGAGTAAGAATAAACAAAGGGCGTCGTGGCTAGCGTCAAGAAGTCACGTAGACACATTTCGTTCCACATAAAAGTTCCGTCTCCTAACACGCGACGGTCTGCTAGAGTCAATCCGTTCAGTCAGTTCGTCCGAGACACGTCTTACACATCACGTAACAATTGTATAACTTTCACCAAATATACGTCTTAAAAACTTACAACTGGTATTCGTAATATCTCTCCGACGGCGGTAAAAGGCCAAACGAAAGAACCTCAGCGAAGCGGGCAGCAGTCTTCACGATTCAGCGTCGCGCTGATACATCCGTCTAAAATGTCTACTTTGAATTTTACGATTTTATATTCTGAACACTACGTC
>KQ435889.1:238824-251011 GCA_001276565.1 Melipona quadrifasciata
TATATAAGTCATCCTATATAAAATTTGAAGCATTTCAAAAAACATTAACCTGTTTTCGACATTGTACTCCAATATTTTTTTATTTACAATAGCACATGCAAAAGATTCCATCGTAGAAAAGAAAATGATAGAGGTCTATTAAACAAATGTTTTCGTGAGCTTCTTAAATAATGTCCTATTATTAAATTTGCATTTATTTATTATTGTATGTTTTTCGCGGTAATGTCCATCATTTAATAATTTCGCGGTGAATATATGCGTGTTATTTCGTAATCTATAAGATTTCACATGTATCACGTTATATGATAGTTCATTGGAAGAGGAAAACCAGGAGAAAGTTTGAAATAAAGCAGGAAATATTACACAATAGCCGAGAATAATACGCAATTTTTTTTACCGCGACCGTTTCGATTATGACATCCTCGCATGTCTGCAACTAGAAAACATTTTCTGAATAGATACGTGAAAATATATGTGTGTACATATGTTCGATGACAGCGCCATCTATTTATTAAATGGCAAGAGACAGCTAAAGTGACGTTAAACGGTTGTCAGAGTGGCAACCCACCATTATCTATAACGTGTTTTCTCGCGCAAAAAATGCCGCTGCACGATCACTCGAGTAGTTCGACTGTTTCATCGTACGTTCATCGGCAGCAGCACGAACGTGGCGTGACGCATCAAACGACGATCGCTGTCGAACTGCGTCTTCAGTTGTCGCAAGCACATTGGCAATAGAGCATCTGCGGCAGCTCTCTTTATCAAACGTTCTCTTTATCAACATTCTCTTTATCGATGATCGTTTTCTACGATTATCTAGTCTCTCGATGATACTTTCTGGATAGTAAGCAAGATCGTTACCGATATTTAGTGAATACCTGCTACAAGTGCGGAATAATAGATCTGGAAATGGGTTGGTGGCCGATAATCGCAACTGTGTTGGCTGTGCTAGCGGTGGTCTACTACCGAACCACTCGTAACTTCGACTTTTTCAAGAAACGTGGGATTCCGTACGCTAAACCGATACCGTTTTTAGGAAGCATGTGGGAAGTGTTCATTCAACGACTGTCGTTTGCCGAGGCCGTAGAGAAGATATACAATTTGGATCCTGAGTCAAAGTACGTCGGTTTTTTCGAGTTCGAAACGCCCATACTTGTGATTCGAGACCTCGACCTGATTAAATCTATCACCGTGAAGAATTTCGACCACTTTCCAAACCACAGAATGGCTTTCGACCCGGACCTGGAGCCTCTCTTCTCGAAGAACCTCTTTTCCCTACGTGACGGAAGATGGAGAGAAATACGGAACATGTTGACACCGGCCTTCACGTCTAGCAAGATGAAGTCCATGTTCGTGTTGATGCGCAATTGTGCCAAAGAGTACGGTGATTATTTCGCTTCCTTGCCCGCCGACCAGTCGACCTTGGAGTTGAAAGACGCATTCACAAAATATACCAACGACGTGATCGCTACTTGCGCGTTCGGCATTGACGTCAACTCTATGAAGAATCCGAAGAACATGTTCTACGTGTACGGCAGAGAGGCAACCAATTTTGGGGGAAGAGCGCAATCCCTCAGGTTTTTCGCGGCGAGAAAGTCTCCATGGTTATGTCGATTGTTCGGTATCAGGCTAATTAAACAAAAGATCGTCAACTTTTTCAAGGAGTTGATAGTCAGCACGATGAAAGCCCGGGACGAGAACGGTATCGTTCGTCCGGACATGCTTCAGATGATAATGGAAACCAGAGGGAAATTGGGTCCAGGCAAAGAGTTATCTATCGATGACATAGTGGCCCAAGCGTTCATCTTCTTCTTCGGTGGATTCGAGAGCACTGCTACTCTCATGTGCTTCGCCGCTTACGAGGTCGGCATCAACGACCAGGTACAGAAAAGATTGCAAGAAGAGATCGATCAGGTTTTGAAGGATTATAAAGGCCAAATCACGTACGAGGTTATTAACGGCATGAAGTACCTGGAGGCTGTCATTCTCGAGAGTCTTCGGATGTACCCGGCGATTGTCGGTAGCGACAGAGTCTGCGTGAAACCATTCGAATTGCCGCCACGCGTGCCGGGAGCAAAGCCGTACGTTGTGCAACGAAATGACAACGTGTGGATACCGATTTATGGCATTCAACATGATCCACAATACTACCCGGAGCCAAAGAAATTCAATCCCGACAGGTTCTATGACGATCCAAAACAGATGGCCAATTCTCTCTTCTTCCTCTCGTTTGGAGTGGGTCCCAGGATGTGCATCGGCAACAGGTTCGCTCTGTTAGAAGCGAAAGTTTTGCTCTTCTTCGTTTTCGCCAAGTGCGATCTCACACCATGCGCCAAGTCCTCCATACCATTAAAACTGGACACAAAAGGTTTCGCTATGATGCCGGAAAATGGCTTCTGGCTGAAAATTCATTCGAGAAACGCAAAGAAAGCGGAGCCGATGAAGCTCATCGAGATTCCCTACAATTAAGTTACGTTGCATCGTACATGATGCTTGCAATATCCATTGCTGCAACTTCATCTGTCTAGGGATACATTTCTGCGTCAGCAGCAAGGTCGAAAGCAAGTCTATGATCGATTTTTTTTTAATCTTTTTACAAATAGTTGTAATATGCAATAATAATGGAATGTGGTATATGTAAAATGTAAAATGCAAACATAGATATATTAGTTGTAATATAGGGATTTTATAGAAGGAAATAAATTGGAAACGAGAATCTCTCGTTTTAACCTGTAAAATGTACGATTTACGTATATGTGCAAAGATGGTGTCTCCTGCTGGAAACATGGACATTTATTCAATTTCTTCAATTTATTTTAAATGCACAAGTTGTGAACGATTACTCGTACATTCACGTTTTCAAGAACAAGATGGGATTTATCTTTTTCTTTTTTTTTTTACTGATCTCTATTCGCCAGAAAAATTGTTAATTCTCACGACTTCGAACAATATTATCGAAGAATTTTCCATTAATTCCTATGATCTCGCAGGACTTGTGAGAAATAGCCATGAATTTTGTGGTCAACAAGAAAAATATTTTCGTATTAAAATAAGATAATAATCTTCCATAGATTTCTTCTTTTCACACGTTTTTACGAAGATTTAATATATTCTTTCTTAAGAAAAATATGTACATTTATTAGATGTAGATTTATCATAATTAAATAAAATGACTATTCGAATTAAATATACTGACTTTGGACTAAATTAATAATCATATGATTATAGTCTCTATTTAATCATCGTATCTAAGCGTTATCGTTCCTAGAAGAAAACAATATGTTGTATTCTTTATGAATTTTAAAAATTTTGAAGCAAACAATGATAACATCCGCCTACTGCTTTCGAACAGTCTGTATGTACGATCGTTATTCCCAAATATTAACGATAAGAAGTTTCTTTTATTTTCTTTTTATTTATCCGTAAGATACTTTTCAATCCTTTCTAGTGATTTTTCTGATTTATTGTTTTAATTAGGCATTGATTTGTGCGCATGCGCCCTTTCAAGCTTTTCTTGCACTAGTTTTCGAAAAATTTTTGAAAAAATTCTGTTGATGCTACTATAGTGAATTTCGTCTAGAATCGTGTGTTCGTAGCAACGTATACGTTAGTATGTGTGTGTTCGGCGGTCAGATATAATGAATCTACTTCTTATCTTTTGTTTATACACGTTATATGTCACACGTACGTAACCATAAATGGATAACGCTAGTGCCGGCAGTGTTTTGTGAATCATTTTGAAAGCTACATAAGCTCGACACACGTCATGAGAAACTTGTTTATAATATTAACCCCTTGCTGTACTTTGACGAGTCTGACTCGTGATAGCAATTTTGGCCCAAACATGAATATCACGAGTCAGACTCGTGAAAGAAATGCGGGCCAAACGTAAACATCACGAGTGAGACTCGTGGAACCAAGTACGAGTCAAACGTAAACATCACGAATCAGAGTCGTAAGGCAAGAGCAAGCGTGCTAGTGGCATTGCACTTTAGTTTTCAAGAAAAATTTAATAAACCCTTACATTTACCACAATGCTTTCAAAAGTACCATACCATGCCGGACTACTAATTTCTAGAATTGTTAGTATTTTCCTATTAGATATTCGTTCAAGAGGAGCATTTCTTCTCTTGTAATTAAATTTTTTGCTGACAATATTTACTTTTAGACGTCGCGTTATTACATTCCTTCTGAAAAAGTTACACCTGAAGACGCTCAAGAAGATTATAATTTCTATTAAAGCATTGTTCGTGTATACATTAGTTTTGACACTGTTATTTCTTGTTTATTATGCAGGATTTATAGTACTAATATTTATATTTTGAAGTATTGACTGAGATATTGTATTAAAAATATGTATTGGGTTGTCCGGAAAGTTCGTGCCGATTTTGAAGGAAAATTGAAACGCAGAAGATTTAAATTTTAATAAGAACAGTATCGCGTGGAACAAGTAAACGTATAGTTATATAACAGGTATCCGCACGTCGGCTTCTATTGTGATTGTCTCGCGCATCACGCTGCTCGTTTAGTGCGCGTCGTCCCGAACCGCTTGGGCACGGATTTCGTTGAGCTAAATGGTACGGCAAAGGATTAATACTCAAAAATCATCGAGATCGGAGAGGGACCAGTCTTTCAAATGAATGAATGAAAAAAAGAGAAAGAAAATAATTTTTCGTTCTCGACGATTTGTTCGCGTTTCATCTTCAACGGAACAACAGAAATCGGAGAAAACATTGAAAAGAAAGCTTCATGTCGTGGCGTATATCTCTGGTCACATAATGGACACGTGTTACGCGTCCATCTCAATTATCATCGGCGTTGGATACAAGAGCATCGCCTGCATGTCCAGCACGTAACATCGTGTGCGCGGTACGTATACCAGTTCTATAATATATTCTGCTACGAGATCGACCAGTAGCGAAGATGTGAATACGACCTTGTGAATATTGCCTGAATGAGCGAGTTCCTGTGTACAGATACGTATAAACTGGAAGCGACCACACCGAGCTGCTTGCTCGTTCCGCGTCACCTAATTGACCTACTTTTTTTTTTTCATCTCTTTTGGTCATGGTCCAAAAAATTAAGACAATACGCTCATTTATTTGATAGCTAGTTTTTTCGAAATCGTCAACTTGAATTTACAATTTCTTTTCCTTGTAGAGAAACAATTATGTATATATTATATATATTATATATATACACACACATATATATACACACATGTGTGTTTATATATAGACGATTGTGAGTATACAATGCCACGAAACGATCAAAAATCTGAAATCCGTTACGTCTATTTAACGTGACAGGGAATCTTTAATTCATAGTTGTTTGTCTTTGAATCTTATTTCAAAATGATAGTTTTATTTACAAACACTGATACAGCGTTGCTGACTGACCGCAAAAACCGACAGCCGATATACGTTGTATACTATATTTATTTATTTTTTTAATACAAGTAATTTAATGCTATCAGAATACTGTGCTATTGTAATTGCTTTCATTAAAAGTGTAAATTTTTACGCACACTAATCGTAACAGATTCCTTTTTTTTTCTTCAAAAACAATTAAACGTGCAGACCTCTTTGACAAGAAACGATGATTGTACGATTTTTTTAGATAATGATTGCCAACTATAATCACGTTATAATTGCATTGTGTAAATGTCGACGGTGCGATACCATAGGTAGCAACAGAGTAACGTTTGTATAATATACAAGTTATAAATAACCACAGAGCGTAGGCGTGCCACGCGTTTTCAGTATGTCCACGAATTCCTCCGGAGATCAATCCAACTCGCACACTGTTAACAACAGCCGAGTAAAGTTGGCGGTAATAATTAATAATAGCTACATAGTTAATAATAGCAGCGAGATTGATCAAAATTCAAAACGAACAACGCGCAACACGAATATTTTC
This sequence comes from Melipona quadrifasciata, assembly GCA_001276565.1. Classification (NCBI taxonomy): domain Eukaryota; kingdom Metazoa; phylum Arthropoda; class Insecta; order Hymenoptera; family Apidae; genus Melipona; species Melipona quadrifasciata. The sequence continues at coordinate 244,744 of KQ435889.1, forward strand.
GTAAACGATCAGCAAGTTAAATTCGACGAAGTAATTCAGTAATTCGGCGGTGCGCGGATTACGCGACGCACGATATCTTTGAAAGAACGCTGGATGTTGTTAAAAGTCCCCCCTTTCACTTCTTTTTCGGCTAGACAACCAATGGTCAACTTCGGTGCCTTAAGAAATATCAGGCAAGTTGACTCATATTGTAAAACTACCCTCATCCCTTTAATGTAATTCACTTTAGTCACGTGGTACCCGCGCAGAGGAAAAGACAAGGAACGGAAAGACTCGAGAGCGGAGGTTGGCTTTTGGCTAGAATTAATGAACTGAAGATTGTGGGGTTCAAGCAGTGTATTGTCTTGTTGTGTTAGTAGAAAAAGGCCTGAACGGATGACTAAAAAGAAACACGAGTCTCACTTTTTTTCCTCCTTTTCTACTTCTTTTTTCATCTTCCTTTTCCTCCTGATTTCACTCGTGTGTTTTTTTCTGTTTCTTTACCCTCGCCCACTCTCTTTCTCTCTTTCTCTTAATCTTTTTTCGATCAATGCTGTCATATGTTGCAAATATCGTACGGATAATCAAATTATATACTTCCTAATTTCCAATATCGCCGTGTTTTAATTTCGACAATTTCAATAATTAGTTATACAGGATGGTTCGTAACTGGTGACATAGGGCAATTCTACCAGAAAAAAATAGATCGAAAAAGAAGTAAAATTTTTGTTACCCAGTAGTTTTTTTTATCTGAAATTTTATTTTATTTTATTTGTAAAGTCACGTCAAATTATTTATGAAGTTACAGGTGTTGTTCAATTAAAAGGAAAGATTGTTTCTGCATTTGACGCGATACAGTAGCAGAACACCAGTTGTTGCACGGTGCACCACAGCAACTTAATAAAAAGAGCACGACTGTGTATACATGAACATTATGAGTTGCATTATCATGCAACAATATTTTCAAACTGATTAAATTCCAACGCATTTCCGTAACATTGAAAATATCTACAAACACGAACAACGTCAGTAATATTAATTTGGCAAGTCAAGTCTTACTTAAATAAACATAATGCTAGATCAAACATCAGAGTTGATCTTTTCTAAAACGAAACGTTGCACGACTCTCCTATTGTATTTAGAATGATCCAGTACTCGATTGTATCACCAATTACGAATCATCCTGTATTGTATAACAGAGAAATTGCAATCGGACAATTGCTTTGATTAATGATTATAGAATTGCTTCATCCGTTGAAACGCAAACTACTCTTGATAGTTTTATTTATCTATATATTTATAAATGTGTGTAATATCATTATCACTGTACTCACCACCGCTTATACTACAAATTATATCTTACTCTCTAGATAAATGAGACACAACTACTCAGCAAATAAGTCATTATATCAAAAAAATAATATCTTAATCATTTTCTTCTCAAGATTATTTTCTTAATGAAAACTTTTTTTAAAATTTCATACTTTATTGTACGATACTTACACAACAGATCGTGATTAATCTAAGTAACAAGCTATTTTTATCTTAATACGAATGTTAATATATATATATATAAATTTCCTAGCTGTCCGTCTTTTCTTCATTATCATCAAAGCTAATCGCATGGACATGTAAATGAGAATGTTTCTGTTTAAACTGAAAATATTTCCCGTAACTCTGTTAAATCTCTGCTGAAATGCTAAATATTTAACAAATAGTTTGTAAAAAATGAAAAACAAAAATTACGACTAACAATGTTCGTTTGCCAATGTCGCAAACAACGATATGAAATTGTATGGGCAAAATATATACACAATGCTGAATATTAAATCTTTTAATAAAATTAGCCGAAGCGCTGTGTATTACGATAAAAAAAACTGTAGCAGAAAGATTGTCACCGTTATTACAACACGTAAATTAACACCCTTTACACAGATACGAGATAAATACTTTGATTTGTGGGCGAAAAATAATAGAAGCTATTTTCGTTACATTTAACTTTCAGAGAATAGATTATCTACATAATGACGCAGCAATTCGAAGTGTTACATGCGGGATAAAAGCAATAATCGCCCATAGAAAACAAACGCGATTTCTCATTATTTTTTGCACTAACAATAAGTTGAAAGTCTAATTTTACACACAGAGTCGAGCTCGAGTGAAACGATCGATCCATTAAAGTATCCGCTTGTATCGTATCGACAATTTTCCATTTTTAATGAATTGCAAGGTACGAAAACTGCTCCACACCAATAAACGCATTTTTATTAAGCGCGTTACAACGTTAGTGATTTGACGATGGGAAGGACAAAATTTGTGCAACAAAATCTTTATTAACTATGTTGAAGTCGTACATGCGGTCAAACATCTAACATCAACATGCATAATATAGGTAATATTTTCGTTCCACGTTTAATTGCAGGAAACAGCGCTGGCGGAAACGGTAGAGAAACAATAAGAACTTTTCCTCGGCTCGATGGCCAGCCAAAATCCATTTCTCCCAATGAGGTTAAACACGCCTTTCTCGAACTGCAACGGCGTGATTGTTCTCGGTGCAAGCTTGATGCTGCACTTGGCGAGAACATGACAGAGCAGCACTTTCATCTCCGTCAGCGCGAATCGGTTGCCGATGCACATCCTCGGCCCAAGACCGAACGGCATGTACGCTCCCGAATTGGTGATCGCCTTGTTGTTTTCGTAGAATCTATCCGGATCGAATTTCAAGGGATTCTCATAGTACTTCGGGTCCTGGTGGATCGCACTTACGGGAATCCAGATGTTCATCCCTGCCTTGACAGTGAACGGTTTGTCGCCGGGTCGCGCCGGCGGCAATTCGAAATCTTTGACGCACATCCTGTCTATGAACGCTGCGATCGGATAAAGCCGTAAAGTTTCGTTGATCACCGCGTCCAGATACTTCATCTCGTGCATCGCGTCGTAGGTCAGCTCTCCGTTGTTATTTTCCAACGTCTCGTCAATCTCCTGCTGCAGCCTTTCTTGAACATCCAGATTCTCGGCCAGCAGATGCGCTATTATGCAGGTTTGCGACGAGACAGTGTCGAAACCACCGAAGAAGAAACTAAACGCGTGATTCGCCATATCTTGCGCGGTCATCTTTTGCCCCGGCTCTCTTTTCTTGTTATTGTCCATGAATAACTGCAGAATGTCCGACCTGCGAGCGCCGGTCCGTTGCCTAGTCTCCACTGTCTCTGCCACTTGGTCGTAGAAAAATTTGGCAATGTGACTATCCACGACCTTGAGTTGCAGCAGTTCCGCTAACCAAGGAACGTTCCTGTGTACCAAGATTATGAGGGTCCTCTTGAACGTCGCCAATGACGTGCTTATCCTACCGTACATATAGAACACGTTGTTCGGTTCCTTGACAGAGTCGATGGATACGTTGTAGACGCAGCTGGCGATCACATCGTTCGTGTATTTCGTCAACAGACCCTTCATCTCAGTTTCACGCTGCTCCTCCGGCAGATTCGACAAATGCTCGGAAAATCTGCTCGCGCATTCCGACATCAGTTTGAACATAGTTTTTATCTTGCTGGAGGTGAACGTCGGTGATAGCATGTTCCTGTGATGCTTCCACTGGTCACCGTTCAGCATGAATAGCATTCCTCCTAGCATAGGATCCACTTTTTTGTTCACCAGCGGACGATGGTCTGGAAATTGTTCGACATTCTTCATAGTGACAGCCTTGATCAAATCCAGATCGCGCAGCACTATTACCGGCGTGAGAAATTCGTAGAAACCGATGTATTTCGCTTTGGAATCCAGTTGATAAGTCTTGGTAAGCAAATCCATCATAGTGATTTGTCGTCTGGCGAGCGATCCCATGTTTCCAAACAGCGGCGTCGGCGGAACGTGCACGATTCCATGCTTCTTGAACAAATTGTGATTCCTCGTGATAAAGTGATAGAGGGCAACGAGCACCGCCACCAGCGACAAAGCGATTGGTAGGTAGACCATCTTGGCGTGTCCACGGAGCACAGCGGTGAGTGACTGCAATAACGTGACGATGCTCACTCTGACAGCTTACCAAGCAGACTAATCGTATGAAGAACCGCCACTGGATAAAAACTGGTTCTTTACAAGGGAACTACGTTTTTGACGTACAAGAACGTCTCTTCAACTCCCTCCCAGTTTACGCTAGGCTACTCTTGGTCGCGATCACGTTATCATCGCTTTTATAACTAGCTTTATCGCCCGTAATAGCCGATCGCATTTGCGTAGATTGCGTTTGATTGCATCACTGCCGAAGAGAATAATTTCAAATTATTGATCGCTAATTGAACAATATATATATATATATACATATATATATATATATCTTTATATAGGTAGGTTGGCTCGAGGATATACTATCTCGATACTAAATAAATTTCTTATTCTTTTCGTTAAAAGTATTCTTTTGCGATGCATATTCAATGTGTTCGAGTATGAAAGCGGGAACAACGTGGTTAATAAAAAAAGAAAAAAAAAATTATTCAGCATCTTCTTTGCCTGGTAAACATGTCCTCTCGAAATTTTCAGACTGGCGAAGCGGACCGACAAGCTCGTTACAAATAATTATCATTTACATAATAAATTCTTTGTTGTGTCGTTCATCTTGACTCGTTCCAAAGCACGTAGCATGTAAATACGTAATACTATCTAGTAAACATCGTGATGATAATTTCGTGATATAATACAAAATTTCATCCTACTTCCAGAAAAAACATAATTGTTGCACGTAATTGCACTGCGTCAATCTGTCGCTTAAAAAGTAAATTCTATTAATTGTGTCTAAACGCTGTATACGATGCGATATAGTTTGTTTTTCACTTTTATCGAAACACAGAGGTTATCTTTTTAGCGCTCCAAATTAAATGGAATTATATCTCACGTTACGTTTTTCAATTTCTTCGCTAAGTAATTCTCGCGTTACGTAAATTGATCGTGATCTTTCGGACGTGAAGTGAAAGGGAAGGCGAAGCATTTAATTCTAATTTTCCTATCGTTTCTGCGAAAGACACAATTGTGTGCAGGAGTTACTTAAGACTGGAAGCTGAAATATTTTCGAAACGATTCATTGTAGCCAATAGTGCCTTATTGTTAGACAAAAATTGAATGGTTTCAAAGGGAGAATTAACTGATAATTATAATTTTTTAATGTTGAAGCATAGAAGATGCTTTTAGCATCTAAGTTTAGGTTTTGGGTTAGAAAAATGTTTTAGGACGTTGTAGGTCAAAAAAATGTTTGTTTTTATAAAACATTACTCGGTTCAGCTAGTCGAAAATTCTGTGAAAAAGGTATTGAACTGTTATATTGGAAAATTATTAATTAAGGAGATATTTTAATTAAATAATAATAATTACAGGGTATTGAATTTATTTGTAACAGCACCATTAGTAATAACATGAGGCTAATTATTTATTGCGACTGGAATAAAATAATTGCTTATGTCACTACTGCACGACAATGCTCAAAGTGACGATCACTTTTGTAATCTAATTCTTAACGAATGTTTGACCTTATTTAACATCAGCAGTGATATTTCTACATTCTTCAACACGTATCTTCAGCGGTTGCTAGTCTACATCAATATAAACTTTATCTTTCAGAGTCGACCGCCAAAAAAAAAAAGATCTGATGGATTCCAATCTGGTAAACACGATAATCTGAATTTTATTTTACTGACAGAAGCACTGCATCAGTCAAAACGGTTGCTTATCGGTTATCTCTCGATGGGCAAAACTATTTTCCATTAATGTAAAATTAAATATACTTCAGAATAGCCAGAAACTAAACTCGACTATAAGAGCAAGTCGTAACATCCTGAACTAGTGATTTTTCAATATAAATAGTTTGATGTTTTTTTTACAGTGAATTTCGAGAATAAAACAAATTTGATCTTGATCTTAAACACCTCCAATATGTTAACGTTGAAAAATACCAATTACATCGATTAACGAGACCCGAAACTATCTAACGAAAGTTAGATTAAGTTTTACTTATCAAGAAAATTATTGATCGTTAAAAGTTTCTTGAATTTGTTGTGAAATTGTTACTCTTGTCATTATTATTAAATTAATTGAATACGATAGTACAGTATCCGAATCAATTCAGAAATGTTCATTCCTTTTGTGAAAATGGCACTCAGAAATGTCTTTTAGATATATATTTCCGTACTAAAAAAAGATAAAAAAACATTAACTTTAATAGAATATTTAAATAAAAAGAATATCTAAAAATTTATATCATTAATATTCAAAGATTTTTTATGCTGGACATAGTATACGT
>KQ435889.1:252386-290340 GCA_001276565.1 Melipona quadrifasciata
TTCTTTTTTTATTTGAACTTTGCGCTCGAAGTGTCGCTTCTGTCCGCAAGTATCATAGAACGAAGCAACGCTTCTGACCGGAAACCTGGTTGAGAATAGAGAGTAGAGCATGGGAAGTAGGAAATAAGATGGCTCGTGTGACAGACTCCATTGTCAAAAACTCTCATCGTTTTTGGAAGACCACCAGTGACCTACAATTCAATTTGATTGGCGAGCCATCGATATACACTGTGTTTCATAAGAATGTGGATGCCATTTCTTTAGAAAAGAACATTCTTTTTTGTAAAAAATTGTACACGGATTAAAAGTTTTTCGCTCGATTAATAGTGCGTTCAATCTCCAACACTAGTGATTATTGCTCAGACGCAACTTTTCAGCATAAAAGATAGGTCCAAATATTTTCAAATTTTGTCGATGGAAATGCATTTGTTCAAAAAACTGTGAAACATTCAATAAAAGTGCGTGTTTGGATATTTAGCTGCTTTAACGTACACGAATTTGGGACTCTACGCTTACCTTTTTTCAGAGAAATTCTTATGATTAACGGAAGATGAGCAGGAGAGCACACGCGAGGAGGAACAGCTCTTGGCGTCTTGCTCGTTAGCTCATTACGTCGCTAAGCAAGGAGAACGTTTAATAGACGCAAGGACGAATGCTCAAGCGCGGAACGGCGATTCCATCGAACGCACTTTTTATTCGTTTGCATTCCACAAATTCTCGTTCACGACGTTTGCAATTTTTTTTGAGTTTTTTCATTTAACGAAACCTTCGGGGCTCGAAAAACTTTCGAATTCCTTTGAGTCGTTTGCCATCTCGACAAAGAGTCCCCCAGTTTATTTAATTTTTCGTCTTCACGTTTCATACTACCTATTTAGCATACTCGTTCTGGAACAAATATTATGCATTTTCTAATGGACGTTGCGTCATGTCCCGTTGCGTTGCGACTGTACAATCAAACCGAGAGAGTCCCTCGGATTTTATGTGAGAAATTAATAATGCGTTGAATAATTTGTATGCAAATAAGGAATACCAGACCTGTCCAGCTCGCTCGAGTTGATACGCCTCTCAGCCGTATGAACTCGGAGGAAAAATAAATAGCCGAGTGTCCAAACTGACCTTGAGAATTCATCTCGTAATTCCCTGCTCCTTGCCCCATCCATCCAAATAAAATGGTAATTTTTGATATAACATTTTTTAATAAATGTCAAACAAACAAGTAGACCTAGTAACGTGCAGCGTTGATCAACGTTTCATTTTCTTTTCGAGTCATTTATCACATACATAAATTTAGGTTTCCGAATCTAAGAAAAACTTCACGATAAAAAAGAAAGGAAAAGGAAGAAAAGAAAGATGAAAGAAAAAAAGATCGATCGATAGGACGGAAGACAAGGAAGAGCGAGCACACTAAAACGAAAGAGAAACGATGCGACGAAGTCGCTTTCGTTCAAATTTGTTTCTACTCTGATGCAGTCATTAGTCGAGTTGAAACGAAATACATACATATTCCTCAGGGAAATACACCCTAATAATAACTCAAGAGCTCCTTCTTTCTCTCTTCTCAGCTTTTCTTTTCGGCGCTTGTGCCGCAATCATTCTCCTTTCCGCTTTCCAAGTATCTCCTCCGTTCTCCGTTCTCCGTTATCTGCTTCTCTGTTCTTTCTTTTTCTGTATTTCTTTTTCCAATTTTCGATTTTTTTTCTTTTTTTATTATTATTATTTTTTTTATACATTATGAAACACGGCAATATTCGTTTGCCTATCTCTGATGAAAATTCACCGTGCAGTTATTTTTTCCTTTTCTTGTCTTCGCGATGATAATAAAATCGTTACTTTCGTTTCGGGGAACCATGTGGTGGTAAAAAATTGAAACTTTCGATAACAAATTGGAAATATAATATTTTATGAAAATGTAACCAGATGCAATACTGTCAGTCGGTTATTCATAATTTTTTTGTTTTTCGTCCCTACCTAATTGATTCAAAACATTTCGAAAATAATTATTACGAGAAAATCGCTTATACGTACGAGAAAATTGTAAATAATATAAAACAGCGTTTTGAAAAATTCCATTGTTTTACTTTGTATTTATTTGCCAAACCGAGTCAAATCGGCAAAAACAATTACACATCAACGTATTTTGCGAATATTAAATATCTTCTTTCAAACGCTGTACGCTGTATACATACATCTATGCCGCGTGAGATTTTTTAGCAATTTCTCGTTTATTTAATGCGATGGGAAAACAGAAAAGACAAGCCCAAGTTTCATTGGTGGAACGTTTCTGAACCTTTCGTGGTAAAGTTCCACCACGATGGTCGAGTGGTGATTCGCACGGTCGCAGTGAAACGTTTCATGCTACGTTCCGACTCGTAGAACTATAGCGAACGCTATGACTCAGCCAAAAAGCGTAATCTGGTGCAACTTTTTTGTCCAGCCGGCACATACGTCCGATTCTGACAGGGTCCGCGATGATTACTGCCGACAGGAGCACTTTCAAAATTGGGTTGTTGGTCGCGCGCGAAGATATTCTGTCGCACAACGTGATAATATTAAACACTCGGCTCGATTTATAAAAAAGTGAAAAAACACTCACGTAAATATAACAGTATATTTCACAAACGATGATTATAAGATACAAATAAGAGAAACAGAGTGTAGGGAGCATCGTAAATATAACTCTCACGACGTGGATCCAAGATGCAGTACTGTCAGGGCCATGAGGTAATTGTCAAAAACCTCTCATGGGCCTGACTGTGGAGACTGCAGAAGAAACATGCACTTTCCGATTCCTTGACTGGAAAGGACACAATGAAAGTCGAAGTAAGGGCCGACGCTAACGCGTCAAGCGCCAGTAACCATAAGTTCCTATCTAGGAGATCCACGTCGCGTAAGTCTTTCCGCATGTGTAGCCTGTGCACGTCTTCTGCTTCACTCTCGCGACAAGCTAATAACAAAAATAATTAGCGTTTGGACATTGTCGCTTGTATATATATTTGTATCTCTGTATATATATTAGTGTAAATAAACTATTAAAAATACTAAACAAAGAAATACGCTTGCAGTAGAAACGTTTACGACGATAGTCTCGCTGATAAGAATAGGATAATTCGAGAAGAGATAACGCTATCAGTTCATTAATCTAATAATCGATCCAATAAGCTAATAATAATAGCGTTCCCTGCCGATGCGAATCTGTTTTATCCTTATTCGTTCGCAAATCCTTTCAACCAATCGTTTCAAACTAACTTTCGGTTGATTGTCTTGGCATAGGTTGATTATGAATTTTTTGACCGAGCGATAGGTGCTAACCGTTCCGGGGAGCATCGAACATAGAATCGCGGGTCATCGGCCGAGAAACGAAAGCAATGACCACAACAATGTAGTAGCGCGTGGCAGACGTTAGGACAATAATCGTAATAAATAAATGCGAATATAGTAGACATGAAGTTCTATCATCGTATAGTGTAATTTTTCACAAAAGTGCACTGTTTTTTAATGGATCTCTACGATTTTTTTTCTGCGGTTGAGTTTTTTCTACATGTTATTCTAAATAAAAAATTAGAGCGTAATATCAACAAGAAATTAATATTCCTTAAAATGCTTCAAACTTTGTGCAGGATGCGGCTTTTAAATGAAAATATATGTGCTGTATTTTTGTTTTTATGAAGAAAATGTTTCGAGATAAAGTTATTTTAAGGCGCATATTCATTGAAAATGGAAAGAATTATTTTCAAGATTATTTTAAAAGTGTAAGTAATGGACTCGTATCTTTGTCGATCTTCTTATGGAGCATAAAAATTAAAATTTAATTATCTGAATAATCATTTCCAATCTTTTAATCTAGAAAAGTGCTTTTCTGAACGAACCGTTTATTAAAGAGGTTGAATTTTATGTTAAAACTGTGAGTGTATTGGCTTTATGCGATGAGAATGTGAGTGTAGTCTGTGGTATAGATGTGACATATATATGTATGTCGCGTATGGCATGGGGAGTATTATTATTGTTTCCATACTGGGCCGGTAGGAGTCGTAGAGGAGAAACCGCGGTGAGGAACTGAGAGAAAAAAATAGCGAGTTAAAACTAGTGAAGAAAGTGAGTGATCGAGAGAGTGAGGAATCTAAAGCTTTACTATTTTGTATCTGATTGTGTTTGTTCAATATACATTTTTAACCCTTTCGCTACGAGCGTCGCCTATAGACGACATCCACACGACGACCGGTGTGTACGAGCGTCGCCTATAGGCGACATCCGCGCGACGACCAGTGTGTACGAGCGTCGCCTATAGACGACGTCAGCGTGATACCACTTGACCATGAGACCTGCGATGTTTTTATTTTTACGCATACTGCACATCGATCACACTTGTCTCATTCTCTGGTTTGTTCGCATTTGTTTTAAACAAGTGAAATATAAACATGCATTGTTTGGGAACAATCGGGGCAAGAATCACGCTCCAGTCTCCTTCAAGCTGTCAGTGGCTAATATTCAACCGTCTTGAATTAATCCAAGTAAAGGCATATTTTGAACGCGAAATATATATATTTGAAAATATATATATTCTGTACGTCGAAACAAGTTTCTTCTGTATTCTATTCGAGAGTGAAGTGTTTGTATTGTCCAAAAGTACAACGTAACAAGAAATCTTCCTTAAATCATTAGAAGAAATTAGATAGCAGCTGTTAAGTTTTCAAGGTTTGCAACATTTATTTGAAAATTTTACTTGGGGCTTTGTTTAGTTTGTTTTATAAAATCTTTTTATATCTCCCTTATTAGAATGTCACAGAGAAGCTCGGAAAGAATTCCATCCTCTAATGACTTAACTAATTCAGACAGTGATTCAGATAATGAAAATCAAATTAATGTAATACGACACAGAAATAGAAGAGCTATATGTAGTACTTCTGAATCAGAAGCTGAACAGATTGAAATCCATGACAATAATTTTGAAGTAGGAATTAAAAGAAACATTAATAGATCCGCAAAAATCTTAGACTTTTTTCAACTTTTACTTTCTGAAGAGCTCGTAGAGTTGATTGCAAGAGAAACTAATCGATATTGATCTCGAAAGAGTAATAATAACGTAAATATGTCAGATAGAACAGGACTAGCCGAATTATATTGTTTTTTTGCTCTGTCGTTATTGATGATACGCAACAAGAAATTATCATTAGCAGAGTACTGGAGTAAAGATAAACTTCTGCGTAGCGATATCTTTAGAGAAATAATGACGAGAGACCGTTATTTCAAATTACTACAAATGCTACATTTCACCGATGATGTTGGTCGTACTAATGATCGTTTGTACAAAATACGAAACGTCGTTGAAATATTACGAAAAGCATTTAATGAATCATTTCAGCCTTATCAACGGCTATGCATTGACGAAAGTCTGCTTTTGTATTACATAAAGGGTGGCTTTCTTTTAAGCGATACATACCATCAAAGAGAAGCAGATTTGGTATAAAATCGTTTATTTTGAGCGACTGTGAGATAGAGTTCGTGCAAGATTTAATAATTTATGCCGGATCACCTACCATGGTGGATACTGAAAATCCAGATATTGGAAAATCTGGAGTAATAGTGGAAACCCTTATGAAGCCGCATCTAGAAAAGGGCCATACCCTTTATGTAGATAACTGGTATGCGAGTCCCGCTTTATTTAAGTTTTTACATAATAATGGCACAAACGCGTGCGGGACCGTAATGGAAAGGAGAAAAGGAATGCCCAAAATTGACAAACGATTAAAAAAGGGGAAGGCAACATTTAGATCATCCGATAACTTATTAGTCTTGAAATGGATGGATAAGAAAGAAGTGTATATGCTTTCTACAATGCAAAAGCAGAATTTAAAACGGTAATCAGGCACGGAGGAGAAAAAGTTATCCAGAAGCCTGTATGTGTGTTAGACTACAACAATTCCATGGGTGCAGTTGATAAAGCGGATATGGTCATAAGCACTGTGAACTCAACACGGAAATCTTGGAAATGGTACCGGAAATTTTTCTTCCATTTGGTGGACATTTACGTCTGGAACGCTTATTGTTTGTACAAGTATAAGATGAAACGACCGATATCTATGGCAAATTTTCAATTGCAACTAATTAGGGAGATACTGGAAAAGTACCATGAAAATATGTCATCCACATCGAACGGGGAATAATCATCCATTGAGATTAATAGAACGACATTTTCCGTTGGTTTATAAATCGGTAGCAAAAAACCAAGAAGGTGTGTCGTTTGCCATGCGAACGACAAAAGACGCGAAACTGTGCATGAATGTAAAAACTGTAATGTGGGATTGTGTGTCGACCCTTGCTTTAAAATTTGTCACTGTGAATTAAATTATTGAGAATTTTAATTTGTTATTGTAAAGTGTAATTTTTAATTTTTAAATATATTTTTATTGATAATAATTGCAAAATCTCAAAATATGTTGTTGTATAACACTTTGTAGCGGCCTAGGATTCCTCAAATACGGGTTTCGAACACTCGACTAGCACAAGCCGCAAGTGGCTGCGCGCCTAGCGTCGATGTCCTACCGATCTTCGACGTTAAGCAGCAGAGTGTGCGGAACCCCGCTAGGATGGGTGCGAACCAGCCTAGTAGGTTTAGTTACAACAAGCGTCTGGGGTAAGGAGTCGCTGCCATCAGCCCCACTGATGAGTCTAGGCAGTGACTCCGAGACGAAACGCAAAAACAACCGCTCTCTCCCACTCCATACCTAAGAATCTTTCCATTCATCATTCATATAAATTATCCCAAAACTTAAAGAATCGTACGATCCGGAGAATGACGAGGCTGCACCGAAAGATATAAGTCCGAATACCAGTTTACCTAAGCGCAATATGCACACTTTTCGGCGCAGTGCTGCGTTCAGTGCCGCTACTCCGGCGGCACGGTAGCCCGTTCAACGGTATCACTCCGGCGGAGCACACTGCCGTAGCGAAAGTGTTAATATTATTTCGTCCCTTATTCCATTCACAAAAACAATACGGATATCTATTACAGTCACGCAAACACAATGATCTTGCATTCAATGTGCGAGAATTAGTATAAAATATAAAATAGATTTGTAGAATGATTTTCTAAAGTTATTAATTGATATATGTTCGAAGAAATTGTAATTCGTCCAAATCATTGAAAGCTCGGATTGAATTACCAGTTTGATTATCGTTTTGTTTGACATAAAGTAGCAGCCTATCTATTTTAAGAACCGTAGTTCTCGGCATATATTTGTGCCTCCCATGCGAATACTACGAAATTTCTTTACAATTTTCATCAAAAATTTAACGACATTTTTACATTAGTTTGAAATTTTATACAAATTCAAAATAATACATTCTTGTGAGTGTTGACTTTATGTGTGTGAATGTGAGTATAGAGTAATCTATAGCACGGATGTATGATATGTATGTGTGTATCGTGTCTGGTGTGTTGTGTTTTGTTTTTGAATTGTTCCCGGAGAAATCAGTCGTTGAGAAGATAGTGTGATAATATATAGAGAGAGTCAGAGAGCGAGAAATAAAACGTTTCACTGTGTAAACTTGTACTAACTTGTAACTGATCAAATATATATATTTTATTATTATTTCTTCCCATAATCCACTAACAATTCTCATTAAGTATTGCTCATTCTCATTTTCTTTCCGATTGCCTTCATCATGATTGTCATCGTGCAGAATGACAAATGAAAAGCGAGTTAAAGGGACAGTTTAGAATTTTCTGACGAAAGCATAGTTGCCAAATCTAAAAGTTTGACACATTTTTGTTCCATCTTCTACCAATCGGTCCTGTCCATGAAATAATGAAACTAACAAAATAGACGGCTGCGTGATTGATCATGGTCTCAGAGTCTCAGGTATTCGCCCGAGATCAATCAAAATTATTCGATTTGATTCAACTTCGAAATGTCAAATACTCTCACAATTTGAACAAATTTTTTTTGGAATAATTAAAAATATAAGTCATATCATAATTTCGTAGAAAGAATTATGCACTTTACTTGAATTCTTTTTAAAATATTAAGCTTTTGCTTCGATCACCCTTTATTTTTTTTAAAGATATTTTTACATTATGTAGCAAGTGAGAAATTGAAGAAATTTCTATTCTCGAAATTTGTAAAAATTCAAACATCTTTAAAAATATTAAGAATTTTTCTCATGATTGCAAATCCACTATGATCTAAAAAATTCAAATTTTCCTATTTTTAATCACATCTTAAAATTTACTGTACAATTTTTTTTTGTTTATTGGGATTAGACGAAGAAATGTTAGGATTTCTCGAATTCTAAATATTGCATTAGTTTATACATTAGTAATATTTATAACATTGTAATATGCACAATTGTATTTTTTAATTCTCTGATATATCAAAAATTATACAAAGCTAAAATTTTATATTTGAAGTCCTCGCCGCTTCTCTATAGTCTCTTTAAATGTAATCCGTCTTTGGGACCTTTCGGAATTACAGCTTAATTAGCTGAATCAGAGTAATAAGGATATTGTTTCAAATGATCTCTCCTCTTCTGAGACGTTTGCTGAATTGGAGAATTTAACCGTTTTACGATACCTAACGTACAAAAGACAACGAAAGACAGAAAATGGTATAAAAGTTAGATAAGAATTACATAGTGACAGTGTTCCCGATCAATTGATATTGTCCGAAGATAGATGTTTATACATATATATGGAAATATTTGTGGTTAGTGAAAATTGTGTGTGACTATGTTTATTCTAGACGCTTGAATTAGGCCCGGTGCAGAAACGAGTGGTCTAGATTAGATTAGGTTAGGTTAGTTTCTGGGGAACATCATCAGGAAATTGGAGGCAAGGAAGTGTAATAAGGGGCTGGCGCGGCTGGTCAATAGTTACCTGAGCGATAGGAGAGTGACAGTAGACACAACCGAGGGGCCTGTGATGGTGGCGGTATACGCTGGTGTTCCCCAGGGGTTGATTATCGATTCAATCCTGTGGAATATCGCGTCCGTTCCTGAGACTAGAGTTTCTGTCGGGAGTCACGAGCGTCTGATATACCGATGACGCGACGTTCATTACAGGGTGGGACATAACCAAACTCAGGAGCAAAGAAGGAAGGCCGCAATGTGGTTGAAAGGAAAAAATCTGAAACTAGCGGCAGAGAAGTGCATCTTGCTCACGAGTAGGAAAATCCGTGAGCAGATCACGCTTCGGGTCGGGCCGACCGAAATCACGACGCAGAAGGTGGTGAAATACTTGGGGGTCCTCTTTTCGGGTAACAGAATATCCTCGGAACATGTAGAGAGGGGATGCCTGAAGGACTTACGCTTTGCGGGAGCATTGATGAGTATCCTACCGAATAGAAGAGGATGCAATTTTGAGGCGAGGAGGCTATTTTACATCGTAGTAGAGGCGATTATTTTATATGCAGCCCTCATTTCGTACGAGGCAGCAGACTTTTGACCAATCGGAAGAAGGCTCAGATCGACACAGAAGCTGGCGCTCATTGGAATGGCCAGGGCATACCGCATGACATCAGCTCTCGTGTCCTTACAGGGATACCACCCATACACCTGGTGACAAAGGAGCGGGCAAGACTGCTGAAGAGGACGATCAGAACCAAGAACCCGCCGTATCAGACGCGGGAAGAGGTAGCAAATGAAAATAAGGCAAACAAAAAAAAAAGAAGCAGTGGCCGATCAGGCGGAATAGGACGCTGCCACGGAGACTGGATAAGGCGACTCATCCCAAAACTGGAGAGGTGAATTACGTGGGAGCCACGGATACTGGATTTTCACCTAACCCAGATCCTGACCAGCCACGGATACTTCAGAGCATACCTGCACCGTATTGGCCGGGTAGCATACCCCATTTGCCAGCACTGTGAACGGTTCACGGAACACGTCCAGACATGTCCTCTTCGAATGTAGGTGGTGGAGCCTGGAAAGAGCGGACCTGGTGTTGAAGGTGAGACATCTGCAAGAAGGGAGCCTTATTGAGAAAATGAAAGAGGCCAGTGAGTTCAAGGACGCCCTGTTGTGGTTTATGCACAAGGTAATAAATCAGAAAGAAGAAGAGGAAAAGGAAAAGGAAAAGATACGTCGGAGAGACCTGGATACATAGCCCAGGAAATAAGAGTGGAACCTTCCAGCTTATTTTCACCTTATCTTATCCATTTAATCTTTTCTAATTTATTTTTACCTGATTTTATTATTTTAATTCTACTCTAATTTGGTAATTATTTAGAAAAGAGGGGTTCTCACCGATTTCGATGATTTTTGAATATGTTGTAGAAATCAACATTTTGAACAATTTTTTCCTATACATATAACCGCCACTCCGCCTTAGTTTCCGAGATTTTTCCTCAAAAAGATCGCTGCTACTACATTGAATTCTGTCTATACATACGCGTCTGTGACTCTATGCGTCCATGATCGTCCCTTATCTCTTGTTTCTGTAAATAACGGCATGATGACCAAAGACGAATAATGTATAATGTGTTAAGCTAAATCTAATTCTGCATTGATCTCGTTATTGCTGTCAAAAAATTTAGAATAAAATTGTATGAATATTTAAATATATGCAACAGTTATGATACACTAATTGATTTTTTAATTGAACAAAGTGTAATTTATGGTGAGATGTATTGTATTAAGTGTAAAAGTAAAGAAGCAATGAAGTTTAGTCGCAAAGACTTAATGTTCAATTGCCATGCAAGCTATTTTTCAAAAAATCGCAATAGAAAACGAGTGAGAACAGATTGCAAATTAAAAATTAGTGCTCTCCATAATACGTGGTTTAATAATTTACATACTTACATACAAGATATTATTAATCGCTTTATCGGTTATCATTTAACACTGAAACTACCAAGACAAGAATTTTTGCAAAATGAATTGGAAATATCATCGACAACAGTAGTTAATTGGGTCAGCTTTTGCCGTGAATTATGCATTTTATGGGCAGAAAAACATTCTGTTCCAATCAGGAGTAAAAATGAAATTATTGAAGTGGATGAGGCGAAGATTGGGAAACGGAAATTTAATAAAGGAAGACTTGCAACTAGCCAGTGGATATTCGGAGGAATTGAACGCTTGAGCAAGCGTATATTCTTATTATTCCAGTTCCAGATAGATTATTTGAAACATTGAAGTCATTCGAAATTGGATCACCAAACCTGGTACTATTATTATAAGTGATTCCTGGAAGGCTTACGATTGTCTAAATAAAGAAGGATTTAGACACTTAAGAGCCAACCACAAAATGAACTTTAGTTCCGTAAAATATTCCAAAGTATAAAATTCGCCAAATACATTATGTAGACTATATAGCTGAATTCTTGTTCCGTCGACAATATGATTTTAATGATCGAATAATTAAATTTTTCGAAACAATAGCTGAAATTTTTCCAACTTTGGATAATGTCAATAAAGAAAATTGAAACAGAAGATGAATGCGTGGCTGGCCACCGCGAGGCGCTCGGTTACTCAAATCAAGTTTTTATATATATCCGTTATACATGTCCATTGACCGGCGGCCTCGATGTATTTATGGAAACCATAAACAATCGGCAACTCAACACTTACACATACTCTGCCACGAAAACGTAGGTATAGGCAAAGTTCATTGTAGTAGTAGCAACAGTTTTTCATAAATATTTCGAAACTAAAGCCGAGCAGCAGTTATATGTATAGGAAAAAGTTGTCCAAAATGTTGATTTTTACAACATATTTAAAAAGTGTCGAAATCGATAATCTCTAATTTTACTATTTTATTTCTATCAACCCGCGTCATTCCAGACACGTTACACATATTAGGTTGTCCCCTAAGTTTCTTCCGCGCCACGCTATGAGTGACTCTAAGTGGCTGTTTTTTATAAAAATGCAGGCTTATCTCTTAGCCGCTTATGGCATCGGTTTCAATCGTCCCAAAGCTCTTTCAAAGTACGTTTCGTTGGTGACAAAGTCTCTTTTAAAATTTTTTCTGCACCGTTCAATATGGAGAGCCAAAAGATGCATTTGCGGCATGTTATGCTTCATTGCTTTAAAAAAGGCAATAGTGCAAAGGACACTGCAGACGAGATTTTCACCGTTTACAAGAGTGGTACTACCACTATTAGGACCGTCGGCAATTGGTTTAAGAAATTTAGAGCTGACAATTTCGAGTTGAAAGATGAAGACCGCAGCGGCCACCCAGCAACGACTGATACGGACATTATCAAGACTGTACTCACTGAAAATCCACGATATAGTGTACGTGAGATAGTGGATGCCACTAATATTCCCAAGACAACGGTACATAAGCATTTAATCAAGATAAAATATGCGAATCGATA
The DNA here is from genome assembly GCA_001276565.1 of Melipona quadrifasciata. NCBI lineage: Eukaryota > Metazoa > Arthropoda > Insecta > Hymenoptera > Apidae > Melipona > Melipona quadrifasciata. The sequence goes on from KQ435889.1 coordinate 264,698, forward strand.
TGAAGTTTGGGTTCCACACCTATTGACGGAGACCGGCCTTACGAACCGCGTCTCTACGTGCGATTTGCTTCTCCAGCGACATGAAAGGGATCCTTTCTTAAAGAGGCTTGTCACTGGAGACGAGACTTGGATTTTATACCAAAATGTGCATCGAAAACGCACTTGGTCCAAGGAAAATAGACCTTCAACCGTTGCGAAGCCTGGACTTGATCCGAAGAAGGTTCTTCTGTGCATTTGGTGGGACTGGAAAGGTGTAGCTCCTTCCCCAAGATGATACGATCAATGCTGACAAATATTGCAATCAACTGGATCAATTGAAAGCAGCCAGTAGCAGAAAAACGGCCAGAATTGCATGTTGCGTTAGCCGTAAGACAAAAATTATTACAGTTTGATTGGGACGTTCTACCTCATCCTCCATACTCCCCAGACCTTGCTCCATCCGATTACTACTTGTTCCTCTCCTTAAAAAATTCTCTCCGTGGTAAATCCTTCAAATCCATAAGCGAAATAAAAACGCACCTAGATGAATATTTTACAAGTAAACTTAAACAATTTTGGAAAGAGGGCACAATGAGGCTTCCTGAGAGATGGAAGAAGGTTATAGAACAGAACGGTTCATACATAACATAATAAATCCATCTTAAACAAAAAATATCGTGTATTCATTTCGCATCAAAAAAAGGGAAGAAACTTACGGGACACCCTAATATAATTAACTCTTGCATATTACACTTCTGCAATGCAGAAATTTAAACGACATCACACGTTAGGAAGAAATGATCAATGAAATTTCGTGTTAAATTCCATTTGAACGATTATTTCCAATGCCGTGTCATTTTACTCGATGCGATACTTCGTAAATGAATCATTGGTAGATGACGCAAGGAAAGTATTCGTATATCTAAATTAATAATTTCCCGCGGTTCGTGCCGATAAGGTTGGGGCGCCGGGCTAGCCGGAGCAGCAAGTCTACCAGTGTCCCGCGCGCGAAATTCAAATACCTTACCCAAGGCTCAGGGCACAGACGAGGTATTTATTGAAATATGATATTTTTATGAACAATATAATTAGATATGGCGTTTTTTTATTTACAAATTTGTAAACTCACAACTTGAATGAATTATCTTTATCTCGTAAACTCAATTTTATGAAAGTTTGAACTTGTCAATAAAATATTTCTACAAATATTATTTGCAATAAAGAAGCACATTCTGTAATTGTAAACACATTATGTATTGTCCCCGACCGAGCATTGGCGCTTGCACTCTGCGTTCTTCAAGACAAAATGAGGAAAATCTTCGATGGCTGCCTGACGGTCGGGAAAATTCCGGAGGATTGGAAGACGGCGAAGCTGGCTTTGATTTTTAAGCTGGGAAAAGGAGTTTCGGACTCACTGTCGAGGTACCGACCCATTTGTTTCCTCAATGAGACAGGGAAACTCTTTAAAAAGATCGTGGCAAGCTGAATCAATAATCATCTGGCCCAAGTAGGTCTTAATTTGTCTAATAACTAATACAGATTCCAGATAAGTCGCTCTACGCTCGAGGCGGTAGACCGAACAGTGTCGCTCGTGCGATCGACGATATCCCAGTGCGGACTGGTGTTGGCAGTGTCAACGCATTCAACTTCTTCTCTAGGAGAAAGTAAGAAGAGCCCTGGACATACACCGAGTACCTCCATACCTAAAGAAAGTCATCGAGAGTTATCTCTTCCATATAGAACTAATATCTCTTCCATAGAATAATATACAATATAGAGAGGGGTAGCCTTATTCACAGAGAAATAATACAGAGTCGGTCCTCGGCCAACTGCTGTGAAACTTCGTAAAGAATAACTAAGTATTATCTAGAATACTTCATTTATGTGAAAACTGCATACAATATATTTTAATAAATTCAGATGCTTTAATACGTGGTTGTCCATCTTCTCTCACGTACGCTATTCCTTTGTTCTTAAAACAAAGGATCATCGACCATGATCATCGATCACGACCTCTACTTCTACATTTATTTGTATTCACACAAATAATACTTTCGATTTTTTATAGTACTCAACGCATTTCTAAATTTAACAAACTTTAACTTATCTAAGGCTTTAGTAAATATGTTGGCTATATTTTTATTAGTTTCTATTTTCACTACATCTATAATCCCCTTTAAATAATATGAATGAAATGATAATGTACTTCAATGTGTTAATTAATGCTGCCAAGTTATCTTCATAAATCCTTACTGGTTTTGTTATATTTAGTTGAAGAAATTCAAGTATTCTAATAATAACATTAACTTCGCTTACCGCTTCGGACAACGCGATGTATTCAGCAAAGGTCGAGAATTTTGCGACGGTATTCTGTTTTTTATCTTTCATAGAATGGCATTTCTATAAAGGCGTATAACGAAGCCTGTTGTCGATTTTCTATCAACGCAGTCCTCAGCCCAATCGGCATCAACGAAACAATCTAGGATTTCTGCATCCTTGTTTATACTATATATTAACTTTAAATCTTTTGTTAGATATAAATACTTTAATACTCGAATTGCATATTTGTAATGAGTCTCGCTAAAACAATTTTGGAATCGGCTCAAATAGTTTATGTTAAAATAGACAAGTAACTGAAAAATATGTTGGTATGGTAGGAAACCATGTTAATTAAATGTCATGCGACATCTATGAAATTATTATTACTGTTTATCCTTCTAGAATATTCCTTTAAAAGGAGCCAGTGACTCAACATAGTTTTTAGATATTAAGTGTAGTAGTAAGACGTGCTTTTGTAAATATATCAGTCCATTGCCTAATTTCTTAATAAAATATAACAGCTAAAGGCAATATCAAGTCTCGTGCCTGAGCTAATGTACAGAAGTGCTCCTAACAAATTTCTGAATTTTACATTGTTATTTGTTGTTTCTGCTGATTCTAGTTTTAGTTTTGTTTCAATTGGGGTTTCATACAATTTCGTAGTTTCTAATGTATATCTTTTTGCTAAAATCTCTATGTAGTCCATTTGACTTAATGTAATTGAGTTCTTATCTGAGTTATCATAATTTATCTCTATTCCTACGTAACTATTAACTTTTCCTATATTTTTCATCTTAAATCTATTTTACAGTTTTAATTTTTCTTTTGAGGTCTTCCTTATCCTTGCAACATATTAAAATATCGTCCACGAATAACAAAATAAAAATAGATCCATTATTATCAACCTTGTAATAAAAACAATAATCATACTTACATTTTTGGAACCCTTGCTCTTGCATGTACGCATCGAAACACTCATACCATGCTCTTGGACTCTCCTTTAGTCCATACAAAGCTCTATTTAACTTATAGACCTCTTTACTGTCTTTCACAAGGCCCAATGGTTGATTTACATATATCTCTGAGGTTACCTTACCATTTAGGAATGCTGTCACTACATCCATCTGTTCAATCTCAATACTTTCCTGACAGCAATATGACAGTAATAGTTTCAAAGTTTGCATCGTGAACACTGGAACATAGGTATTTTCCACCTCGGCTTTTTGTTGATAACCCTTAACAACCAATCTCACTTTAAAGATCCCATTAGTTTTTTTAATATATACTCACTTCGCGTCAAGTATTTCCTTGTCCGGTTTCTCTACTAGCTTCTAAGTTTGGTTTTCTTCTAGACTTCTTATCTCCTTATTCATCGCCTGTTGCCAACGATCCGCATCCTTGTGTGACATAGCCTCGTCGAATGTGTTAAGTATATCTACGCAATAATTTGTAAAGATGTATATTCGTCATGGTACCTCGTAGGGGGTCTTTTGGCCCTTCCAGATCTTCTTAAGCCACATTCTTCCTCGTTGTTTGTGTTTTCAGTAGATTCCATTATATTTTTTAATTTTTCTTCAGCCTTCACCTCCGCTGTTTCATTTTCTTCAACCATCTCATTTATTTCTTCCTTATCTTTGAATTCAATTTTATATCTTCTTCCAGTAAATCCATATGTCTTGCTACAGTTACTTTATTGTTAATTAAGACTCTGCAGCCCACGCCAGAGTATCCCAACAAAATTCCAAGTTCTGCCTTTTTTCCCATTTTGTGCTCCGTTTTTTTTTTTTTTTTTTTGTTTTTTTGGAATTCTCACAAAAACTCGGCTACCGTACGCAGATTTTTTTTGCACTGGGTTTCTTTCCAAAGAATATCTTGTATAGAGTTTCTTTTCACATTTGTTGATCAAAGATTTATTCATGAGGTATGCTGCTGCCATGATGCATTCAGGCCAAAATTTTTTTTCTACATTTGCTTCTGCTAATAGACATCTTGCCGTATTCATAGTTCTATTATAACGTTCTGCAGTACTGTTCAACTCATGAACGTAGGGAGGACAAACGTTTATTTGAAAGCCTTTCAATTTAGCTAAATGATAAATTTTAGAAGTACTCTCTTCCATCACACCTCAGTCTCTTTATTTTTTTTCCCGTAAAATTCTGTACTTCATTCGTATACTCGAGAAGACAATTGTGAACCTCATCTTTTGTTTTGATGCAATATACTTTTGATAGTCCACTGAAACCATCTACAAAAGACACAAAATATTTTTCACCTCTGTGTGTATAACATCTAACACCTTCTGCGCTCTAATTCTGGTGTTTTCAAATGGTAGATTACACATCTTATTCTCAATACAGATTCTACATTTCATGTATACAGAATCTAACATTTTTGGCATTCCATCCAGCAATTCATTCTTACTTAACAAATATAGGTAATTAATAATAAAAGTTGATGTACCCTAGACTACGATGCCACTTTTCTTTCTGTGTCACTCCGCTATCATCTTTCCTTGTTAGGTTAGTGTTTACTCTGTTATTCTTCCTATTAATCAGACTTCTCAATTTTATTAGACTGTTTTCTCTAATTCCTAATGTAATTAATTCTCTTTGTTTATTAAAAATCTCCGTTATATTATCAACAAAAACAATTTTGTTAGTATCTGTTACTTATCAAATTCGATTCCATATTCTTAACATAAAATACATTTGTTAATTGTAATTTGTGACTTGTTACCATAGACCAAGAATGTTGCTTATATGTCACCTATCTTCGTAGCTTGCAATATACTACCTCTTTCCATCTCTTATCTTCACACTCACTGGATGCTTCAATATAGTATATTTATCAAAATATATATCTCTATTTACTATGTAATCTGTATATCCACTATCTAATAATCACACAACCTCATCTTTAGCTGTGACATTATTATTATTTGATTTCCCTTCGTTTATTACCATATTAAAGCAGTTTCCACTTAGTGTTTCACATTCTGTTCCTGATCTGGAATTTCCACATACTCCTCCTCTATGTGATTGTCTATAACCTTGTTGTATGCCACGATGATTCTGGAATTTTTCTCGCCCATGTATATCATGACCTCTGTTTTTATATCCTCTATTACTGTTTGTTTAACGACATTCTCTTTGTAGATGTCCTGTTTTACCACAATTGTAGCAAGTGAGTGGTTGCTTATTTCTTTTAGTTGAGGATTCCACTACTGTAAACGCATTTGAATTGGTTTGTATTTCTTCTTCCTTTTTTTTGCTTCTACAGATTTTAACTTTATCTTTTGAGAATAAAGTAATCAACTGTTTCTCTTTCAGAAAAAACCGGCTATGGCCAATCAACGGTATCGCAGGGCGGCGTGGCGCTAGCAGTGTCGGTCGACAGAGTGAACGCATTCAACTCCCTATCCTGAGAAACGATTAAAAGGGCGCTCACAAGACATCGAGTTCCCCCATATCTCCCCCTTTCCGAGAGATCGGTATACAGCGTCGAGGAAGGAACGCAGATCCAGAGGAGAGTGACCAGAGGAGTGCCAAAGGAGTCAGTTCTCGGCCCACTACTGTGGAACTTAAGATTCAATCCGGTCCTAGAATCCGGTCCTAGATTCCTCGAGGTGCACATCGTCTGCTACGCAGACAACACACTACTCATCAAGGGAAGAAACTGGACTCGAACCGACTAATGGAGGTGCCAATCGCAACCATTAACACGAAAATAAGGCACCTGGGCAGAAAACCGAGGCTGTTTGGTTCCACAGTTTCCGTCGGTCACAGCGCCCACCACAGATTTGGCTAAGCATCAAAGCCGAAATAATCCTTGTGGCGGAGGAGCTCAAATACTTGGGAGTAACGCTGGACGGGCGTATAAACTTTGAGACGCATTTCAGCCACTTAGCCCCAATAGTGGAAGGCGTAGCCGCACTGTTGGCCGCCTCCTTCTCAACATCGGAGGACCAGAAGTCTCTAGGACCCCTCTACACTGGAGATACTAAGATCAATGATCTTGTATAGGTCGCTGGTCTCAGCACATTACCAAAAGTGGTAACAATATGCTGCGGCGGATCGAACAACGAATGGCCATCCAGGTCGTGCCGCGCTACTACACGATATTGTATGAAGCGGCACTAACACTCGCCGGCATGGTTCCATTCCACATGCTCGCGGAAATCGACTCCGAAGTATACCATCAGATACGGAAGCTACAGAGACGTTGATGTTGAGAAATTTCAACGCTAAGTCTGAGGCTCCCTCAGAACGGATGCGAGGGACGAGGTAGTGGGTGGCCGGGTTGGGTCTTCAGCTGCTCAATAACTGAAGTATCAACACCTGTAAGGAAATCATTCACCAAGGTGGAGTGGTGTTGATGTTGGCGGATATCTATCGATATCATCAACGCCTTTAACTCCCTGCCCTGGGACAAGATCAGAGAAGCGTCGGCCCGTCACCAAGTGTCCTCAGGTGCTAGGATGATAACCTCTATAAAAAGTCCCTGGTGGATGCATTAGCCCTTAACGACCACCTCAGGACACCTGGCGATCTCCTGAGTGTAGCAGCCTTCTCTCCGGGATGAACGGAGGAATAACCAGGAATAACAAATACGCGACCAAACTCGTGGGATTTTTATGGAAAAAGGTATTAATAAAACTGGGGTTTCTTTAGGGGGTAAAAGTGCTAATAATGTAGATATGAATACGCAAGAGTGTCTTTGTAACGGTTGAGTCCTCTCCATCAAATAGAGGGCGTGCTACATCTGTTCTAAACGGGCTAAGCGTGTCCTGGAGAGTTGAAGTTGGAGTTCTTGCAATAATATGAATGTTGAAAAACTAAATGTGATGAGAGAGGTGAGGAAGTTTCTGTTCACGGAACAGAGTATCATAGGCTGCGTGTAAGTTTGTCCTAAAATGTGTGAGGTGATGATGAGGACAGATGATGAAAACGATTACTAAGAATGAAAGGCTTCTTGAAAAACTGGATGAATGTGAGAAGCAGCCAAAGCAGAGAGAGTACATGAGACCAGATGGAACGTATGCTAGTGTGGTAGATGGCGTTGCAAGTGCGATCGCAAATTTGAATGTGAACGGCTCAAAGCAGGTGGTGAGAATTAGGAATGTTACGAAAGAAAGGACGTATGGTTGTGATCAGACCGAAGGATGAAAGCCTGAAATTAACGAATGATCAAGTCAAGGAGCGAGTGATGAAGGGTGTGAGGAACGAGGTGAATGTTCGGATGAATACTGTGAGGAAAACGAAAAGTTGAGAGCTTGTTATCGAGACTACAGTGAGAACGACTTGCATGTGTTGAAAGAATGTAAGAAATTTGATAATTTGGAGCTCAAGGTTCTTAAAGAAAATCGGTCTTAAGTTGGTGGTATTTGATATGCAGACCAAGACAACGAATGATGTGTTTATGAATAAATTGTATGAGAGAAATTTGAAGAGAGCAAGTGTGAGTGAGAATGAATTCAGACAGGGAGCGAGAGTGGTTTCAAGGGAGTAGATGTGAGTAATGTTGTGCAGTTAATTAGAAAAATGTACGACATATTAATGAATGAAAGGCGAGCATACATTAACTGGAGTGCGTGTGAAGTGTGCGACTTTGTAAATGTGATGCGTTGTTACTGCTTTCTTGCTTCACATGATGCGTGAATGTAAAGATAGGTTGTATGAGAGGTGTGGACAGAGAGGGCATCTGAAAGACAGATGCAAGAAGAAATATGCATGTGGAAATTGTAGGTTGAGGGAGGAGGAAGGCGGACCATTCGGTCATGTCACATGAGTGTCCTGAATATATGAGAATGATAGAGAGAGAGAGAGAGAGAGAGAGAGAGAGAGAGAGAGAGCCTCCATCTATGATGGTCAGAGAGAATCTAGCGATTGTGCAGCTAAACTGTCAGGGAGAAGTATTGTGCGAATTGGGGCATGTGATTTGTGAAAGGGACGTGAGTGTGGCACTCCTCCAATAGTTGTACGTGACCCGCAAAAAAGTGTCAAGTTCTTGGTGGGTGTTTGTTTGTTTCTGAATGTACGCCGTCTAAAGCGGCGGTTGTTGTGTGTGATGATTCAATTGAGGCGATTGGTGTGACTGTGTGCACGAATAAGTATGTGTATGAATGAAGGGGGATTTCGGCGAGTTATACGTTGTATCCATGTGCAGGTACGGTCAAAGTTTAGAACCGTATCTGGTGTACATGGAGAGTGTATTTCGAGTGGAAGGATAACCATCTTTGGCATGGATGCGAATGCGGTCTCCCCATTATGATTTAGCAAGAGTGGAAGTCATAACAAGGAAATTGAAATGCGTGGAAGAGGAGTGGGTCTTAACGAATGGGATGACTGTTTTGAATGAGTTGAATGAATGTTATACCTTTTTGGGAATGATAGGGCAGAGTAACATTGATGTTACTATGGTGAGCGGAGATAGCCGCGTGTTAATTTGAATGGAATGTAAGAAACGACCGGGAGATAAATGATCACAACGTGACACTTATCCGAATGATGTATGGAGAGGGTGATGAGGGAGAGCAATGTGATGAAAAGAAATGGGTATGCAAGAATGTGCACTGGGAAGAGTATAAGAATGACTTGAAGTTGCAGGAATAGGAGGAAAGAATGTACTGGATGAGATGAATGTTAACAGTATGGCTGCTAGTGTCACGGCGTGGATCGTAGAAGTCAATAGCAAGCACACGAGAGAGTTTCAGCGTCGGGGTGGAAGAAAGATTGTATGGTGGACGAAAGAGTTGAGTACCCTCAAGGGTAAGGTACGAAAGAAGAGAAGATTGTTTCAGGAAGCGAGAAAGGATGGCAGTGCGGATGCTTGTGAGAAAAAGGAGTAGTATAAGAGTACGCTGAACGAATACAAATATTGAATGAAGAGAGTGAAAGAAGACAACTGGAAACAGTTTGTCGGTGAGTCTTCGAACCTGTGTCCGTGGAGCCCGGATTTATAGGGTATGTCGTGAAGGGAGTGCGATACAGGATTGAGTGCGTTGTGTGTGAATGGTGAGTGTTTTACTACGTGGAAAAGAAGAGATACGAATGCTTTGCTAGAGCGATTCTTCCCGGTGGCGAGTGTCTTTTGTGACGAAGGTCTGAGTGCTGGCGAGACTGTACAATCGGATTGTTGGCTGAAAGAGTTCGAACGGGAAGAAATAAGGCTGAAAGTGAAGTTGCGTAAGGCACCCGGCTTGAATGGGATTACGGCTGAAACGTTACATGCAGTTTGTAGTGCAATCCCGGAGTGGATAATGAGTTTGTATGGTGCGTGTCTGAGGTATGGCTGCTTCCCTGCAGCGAGGAAAAAAGCGTATGGTTGTCTCTTAAGTCCCTGAGAAAGAAGTTTCGGAGAAACCGCGATCGGACCCTGCATCTTATAGACCTATTAGCCTGTTGTCTCTCTTAGGTAATTGGAAGGATGATAGTGCTGGAATAGAAAAAAGAGTGCGTACGAAAATGCATAACAATCGTGCCCAACACGATTTCCGTGAATGCATGAAGACGGCTAAAACAGTATGTGGCAGGGAGTGAAAATATGTGTTGGGTTTATTTGTTGATTTTGTGGAAGCATTCGACAACTTAGAGTGGGCTCGTGTAAATTGAAGAACGAAGAATATGAGGAGATTGCTCTTTGGGAGAATTACTCCCAGAGGTTATCTGCTTGTATGACTGGTGTGAATGAAGTTGTATGGCGGAATGTTGAGCGTGGATGTCTACAGGGCTCCATCTGCGGTTCATTTATATGGAATGATGGATGATCTGCTGTGGAAATTGGATGAATGTGATTGCAAATGTGTTGCACATGCAGATGATCTGCTATTGATCGTTGGAGAAAGGAATCATGTGGAAGTCGAACGAAAGGGCAGCGAATAGATGGGTATTGTGTGTGTATGGAAAGAGAATGTGGGTGTCAAAGTAGGTGTCAAAGTGTCCAAGAGCAAGACTGTAGTGATGTTGATGAAAGGAAGTATGACTGTGAATAGATGACCGTGTGGAGATGAATGGGAAAACAATAAAATATGTTGTCCCGCGCCCATGGGGGCTGCGTCTGTTAGACCTTCTTAGATACGGGCACGTAAAATCACTTGAACGTTAAACCTTTAGATTTATCTGAGGAGAGTGGTGGAGGACTATTTGCACGAAAGGTACCTTAAGTTCTCCACGGATGGAGGAACCATTACTTGCCGGAACGTGGGTCGGGAAGTCCCGTAATGGACTCACTCCTCTAGAACATCGGCTACAACCACGTGTTGGAATTGGCGCTCCCCGTTGGCATCCAGATCGTCTGCTACGCGGAAGAGATCTCGCTGATCGTAGATGAGAGTGAGTAGACGCGTACTCTTAGGCTCGTGAAAGCGGGAGTTGCAGCGGTCACCACCAGAGAACAAAACGAACAAAGACCCACCGTACGGCTACGGTCATTATGATGATATCTCCCGGGAGAGAAGAAGAGAGATTTACCTATGTCCAGGCAATGACCAAAACCAGAAAAGCCATTCGGATCTGAGCCTATCGGATCTGAGCATAGAAGGTATGCGCTCGAAGAAGACTAGCGACACTTACTCCCGCGCTGTAGCGACTTACGATTCCTCGACTACGAGTTTCAAACACTCGACTAGCACAAACCGCAAGTGGCTGCGCGCCTAGCGTCGACCCCACTGATGAGTCTAGGCAATGACTCCGAGACGAAACGCAAACCTTTCTCTCTCTTTCTCATCTACCTCTCCTTCCATCCATTCTTCCATAACGCATCTTTACCGATTATATCTAACATTACGTTTCCCCTCAACGCAATTTAAAGTAACGACATCTATAATACTTCCACTCAAACATCCCGCCTAGAAGTACGTTGTGACCGATTATCTTCACCACATTCGGTTAACAACGAGATAAGGAATCACACCACTCTAAAGGAATGCCAAATAATAAAGAATAATAAACAAATAATAAACAGAAAATAAACAGTAATAAACAAATAATAAACATCCGATCAGAACAATAAACCTGCGAATGTATAAAAGAAGCCGAGAAGCCCTCAATAAAAGTTTAGTTGAAAGCGAGTTATCATCGAGTACATTTCATTATACCTCTCTCCTTCCTAAAAAAGTTAAAGTCTTTAAAACGCGTTAAGTTTATTTAAATAGTAAAATAACAAAGTTCAGTTCGGTTCAATTGCTAAAAGTTTTCAAGAAGAAATTCATCAAGTTCGTTTAAATCTAAAATTCAAAATAATTCGTTATTTCGCGACGGAACGCCGTCTTTCGTTATACACTCAATTCCGGGTTCCTTACGCGAGTCCAAGTGACATATAATTGACAATAAAAGACATTATTAATTTCTTTCGCGTTGACTTTAACTACGAAACCGTGTCATGCAGTTTACGCGAAGTGTTAAAGCGTTAATTCCGTTGCGTATATTCAATTTTTGTCCGTCTTCCACGGAAGACGTCGACTGGCGATCACAGGACCACAAAAACGATTAAATCCTCGTTCAAATTTGCCGCGTAAACATTTAAATTACATCGGAGAATTCAAAACGAAGAGTCTTCTATTGAGGAAAACATAAAAGGCGTATAGAGTGCTATTTTTATTTTCTCGATGACGCAACTGCCGGCGTGACAACGTTTCTGGTGAACCAACAACGCCATCTATAGAGAACGCAAAGATAGAAGAGCATGGCAGATTATCAGTCTTGTCATTGCAAGATGCCGAGAGATACAGAAAGCTCATCATTGATATCGCCGAGAAATACGAACAGCCGGAAAGTAAGAATCACGAAACCAAAAATCCGCCGTCGTATGAGGAGCTCTTACTGGCTCTAAAATCGAAAAGAAAGGCTTTGGAGAGACCATAGAGGCATCCCCATGCCCCGTAGAGTTTCTTCAGGACAATCGTAACCACTTTCATCGAGCTCATGTTCCAGAGTTTGGCTGAGTGGAAAGGAACATGAGGCTAGCTGTACTACCAGGAGAGGAGTGGAAAGGAACACAGCGTTTATCGTTCTGAAGAAAGTGGAGCGACATTGTGTGGGTTGGAGTGTACGTGTGCCTCACCGCGGCAAGACTGAATATGCCGTTTCCTTGGACTAGATTGCACCGTGCATTATGCGTTTCGTGAACGTCCTGGAGGATTTCGATGCTCATGTGACAGTGACATCCTCCAGGACGAGCTCAAGGAGTCGTATGACCTTGGAGTGGGCGGCAAGGACCTCAAGCTACTAAATCGGAGGACGGCGAGTCAATACTGGATCTCATTTGGACAAACGTCTCTGCAGCTTGTCGTTGTCCTGGGAGGAAACCTTCTCTGACCATCTTTATATCAAAATGATGCGCTTCATCACTGGATGTGTTTTTGAGACAAAAAGAGTCGCTGTTGACACAAAGCCACTATTCACCATAAACGCCAAATTAGTACTTACCTTCCAGATACTTAAACAACTAGGTACTTAAAATACCTAGGACATAATTATGGTGGAACGATGCTAATGAAACGATCGTGCCTTCCACTTCCTGTTGAGAACAAGATTTTATATGCAGGGACTTATGCATCCACGAAATATAATCTCGCTCTTTATTGTGTCTTTATACCGCGTCTTTACACAGAAGTTCAAAAAACAACTCAACATTAATTACAATTACATGGTTTCTCCAGATGGCTAACCACATATAACAAAGAATCATTATCAGGCTTCTGCCTTGCCGACACTCCTTCTCGATATCGCCAATTCTTGAATCAGTCCCAGGCTGCTATCTTCTATCAACCTTTTTATCTTCGTTGATCGCAGCGGCTTGGTCAATAAATCTGCAATCATATCACAACATAATCACTTTTGCAATAGATTAACTGTTAACTATCTACTTACTTTTTACTATCTTTTAAATTCTTTATTCCTGCAGCCGTCTTGTCTTTCGCTGCAGCCACGTTCTTGATTTTTCTATCCATTGCTTCGTGCGCGACTGTGTCCCTAACTAGCGTAAGCCACTTTCTCAGATTTTACCTTTAGTGTCCTTTGCAATTGCAGCAATTTTGTCTCTGGCATTTTGCATCCGCTGTTACTTTGTCTCTTATCTCTTTTGCACTATTAACGATTCTTCGAGCTGCAGACTCGCCTTCTTTTTCGGCTCGTCTCACCGACAGTTTTACTTGCATCCGACACTTTCTCTGTGGCGTCGAATACTTTGGCAATGAGCACGTTCTTGGTGTCCTTCACATCCGCGTCGACATCTTTTATCTTTTTCACTACTGCTTCATCCATTATAATTGCCCCGTATTGTCCGAGTCCCCACGGAGGCACCTTACGATTGGATCTTCTGAGCTTTTATATCTGCATATGTTCAGTATCATCATCTACCTCAATTACCTAATCGTTCGTTATTTCGCGGCTATTTTCAGAAGACTTTAATTCTACTTCCACTGCCAAATTCTCTTCGTTCAATGCTTTTTGTTTCTCCTCCTATATCCTTGTATTATTACAGAGTGTCATGTCTTTGCTTATAACAATTTTATTGTTTTCCTTATTCAATAAACGGTATTCAAAAAACGCTTTCGACTCTTCGCTGTACCCAACGAAGCATTATTTTTGAGCCTTCTTATCAAGTTTCTGTCTCCTTTGGTCAGATATATGGACGTACGCATCGCAACCAAATATTTGGATATCTTTTAAATTTGGTTTTCTCAAATTAAAATATTCATGAGGCGTTTTTTCTCGCGTTCTTGTTGGCAATCTGTTTTGGAGATAGTTCGCAGTCATGACAGCTTCTCCTCAATATTTCTTTGGCAACCCACTATCTATTAACATGCATTGCGCCATTTCTATCAAATATCTATTTTTTCTCTCGGCCTTTCCATTTTGCTGGGGAGAGAATGGTGCTGATAACTGTGTTTCTATTCTTTCCTCCTTTAGGAACTTTGTCAATTCGTGATTGAGATATTCTCCTCCTCAGTCAGACCTAATTACTTTTGGGTTTTGCATTAAATTTGTTTTCCATCAATGGTATATACTTTCTTATTTTTTGGCATACTTCAAATTTGTTTGACAGTAAATAAACTTATGTGTACCGCTGTAATCATCTATCATTGTTAGCACATACCTTTTCCCGCTGGGTGTTGATGTCTGCATTGGACCGCAAACATCAGAATGTACCAGCTCTAAGATGCCTTGGGTTTTCTTGTCCGACCACTTTGGGAAAGCCTTTCGTGTCGCTTTACCTTCAATGCATGTCCCGTAAGTTTCTTTAATGCCGCAGTTATCAATCTCCACGCCTTCAGCCAAACCTTATTCAAGAATTCTTCGTATTACGTCCGGGTCTCTATGATCTAATTTACCATGCCACCTGTGGATGCAATTATCTCTATGGTTGGTGCTGACTAGAAGGCTTTTATAGTCCGTTCTTAATTTATACAGATCGCCAACGCAGTCTGCCACCGTGACTTTTACATTATTCTACTCAATACGGCATGTATGACTTAAAGTTGACTTGAAAACCGCTGTCTAGGATCCTTTTTACTGATAATAGGCTTCCATATAAATCGGGTATGTATAAAACATTTTTTATAATTATAATGTTTTCTTTATTGAAATTTGTAAAACATTTTATCATACCTGAATCTTTGCCTTCAATATTCAATTCCTTACCGCTTGCAGTGATCACTTTTTCTTTGGTAACAGGAAAGAGTTTCTCAAAGAAATCTTTGTTATTAGTCATGTGGCTCGTCGCTTCCGAGTCAACGTACCACCCTCTATTGAATATCCCTGACCTTGCGCTGAAACAGAGACTATCACTGTCTGTTATCTTGTTTGCTTTCTGCTTCTTATCTTTCCATGTTCTATACTTATAGCATTGTTTCTTCATGTGCCCTTTCTTTTTGCAAAAGTGACATTTAACCGTTACTTTATTTACTTTCCTCGAGTTGCCATCTTGTGTCTTTAAAGCCGTTTCGTGTGATTCTAGAATATTCACTTTCCTTCGATATTCATCTATTAATTTACCTTTTACTGAGCTTAGCATTATGTCCGTTTCCGGTCGACTGTGTAATCCAGATATTAAGCTATTGTAAGATTCTGGAAGGCTGTTCAATATTAACACTATGAAAACGTCTTCGTCCAGATTTTTTCCGATGGTCATCAATTAAGTTCTCAATTCGATCATTAAATTGATATGTTCTTCCATATCTTCACCTTCTGCTAAATTCATTCTACATAAACGTTTTAAAAGTAATACCTTATTCGATAATGATGACTTCTCATGGTATTCTTTCACGCTAGCCATGCTACCCTCGCACACGTAACATCGCGAATGTGTATTAGCTGGTCGCTAATAATCCGATGGTCGCCGTAGCTTTTCCAATTTTTTCGTTCAATAGCATATTCTCATCCGGAGTTGCAGGTGGAACTTTATTTACGATGTTCCAAAGACCTTCTTTAATTAAGAGCAATTGCAATTTGTACTTCCAACGACTAGTAATTGTTGATCAATTTAGCAATTGTTACACATGGTGTATCCGTTATCATTTGCTCCACACACTTCGCGCTTTCTTTATTTAAACAAAACTTTCGTGAATACTTAACAAATAACTTTTTGCTCTGGGCCCATAACCTGTTGAGAACAAGATCTTATACGCAGGGATTTATGCATCCACAAAATATAATAATCGCTCTTTATTGTGTCTTTACACCGTGTGCACACTTTACTGAAAAACAACTCAACATCAATTACAATACATGGTTCCTCCAGATGGCGGCGTCGCTAACCATATAACAAAAGAAGCTCATTATCAAGCTTCCGTTTTGCCGACACTTCTAACTTGGAAGCGTATAAGCCGTGATAGAAGCTTCACATACTAAATCGCTACTTAATACCTACACTATTGCGCTGCAATCAGTCATCAGACGTAACAGTGGACAAACTCGAACACACTGATCGTTTGATCAAGAGATTCGTAAAGGCTACCCTCCATCTTCCAAGCACGATACCCATTGCATACCTGTAATCAGGGATGGCAGCCTATTCATTCCATGCCTCCGCCACCAAATAGGCGTAATATAACGTCGACGCCTCCAGCGCATTAATCTAGCGACCCGGATTTCAGCGTTGCCTTCCAAACTCCGTCACAGATCCTAAAGGAGAAACGCTGGAGGAGCTATTATCGCAGTACCAACTTTACATAGCAGAAAATAAATGGTAAGTCAATAAGATATATAGAACGTGTAAAATACCTAGGTATCCGTGTGAGTGAGAAAATGTAAGTACATTTAGAATTTGTACTTTAAAGTACATTTAGAATTAAAAATTAAGAATTAAGAATTAATTGAGAATCAAGATTACAAATGTTGTGGGACAGATGAGATGAGTGTTGAAGAGTGAATGAGGTATGAGAAAGTGTGCTGTGAGGATCATGTAATAAGGGTTTGTTTGTTGCTTGTGTGATGTATGGCTCGAGCGTGTGGTATGAGTACATGAAGTCAAGGGAAATAATGCAAGAGAAATAATGAATAGATGCCAGAGAATTGTGTTGTATGCTTGCTTGAAAGTGTGTAAGACAATGTCAACGGATGGTATGCAAATTTTAGTGGGAGCGCTATCTTTGACATTGACTGTATAAGGAGTGGATTAATAAGAATGGATAGAGTTCGTGTGAAAACGAAAATTCTGGTGACAGACGAGGATTTGAATGGGAGAAGTCTGGAAGAGAGAGTGAATTTGGTGAATGATAAAGCGTATGCCCGATGACAGACTAGATGGAATAAAAGTGTGCATGGACGTGTGACGTATGAGTACATGAAAGATGTACGGTTTAGTGAAAGAAATGCCTGGTTTGATCCGAGTATATATGCGTATTATCTGATGACTGGGCATGGGAGTCTGAATGCGTGTTTGTTTGAGCGAAATTTGAATAAAGGTGTAGGTGTCGAGCTAAAAGAGAAAATTGTAAGCATGTACTGGTGAATGTAGTACACTTTTAGCCGCGTAATACTCTGTCTTTCTACAAACTTTCCTTTCTATTCAGATTTCAAATTTTCTAAGCCTATTACACGGATGCGTCATTGCGTGCATGGGGGCCAGCTCCATATCATTCTCATTCTCGGTTGCAACAACAATGGCGATTGCCACCGCAACGATCACGTGCTACAACTGTGCCTTCATATTCTTTTAGTCATTCAACCGCGCGTGAAGGAGAGAAGTCCTGATCGCCCTCTCCTGTTTATTATCAGAGGCAAAACCGGTCAAGAGACCATCTATGATAGAACTTTGTCCCATCAAACATTGCTTGAAGAAATAAAAGGCTTTTTATCTGTATGACCTGAGAGGTTCACATTCCTCGTGATTGTGAACATAAATATTTGCCCAATGTATAAGGAGGAGGAAGATACTCCCGATCTTTGACTACACGGCCTATCAAAGGAGATTTGCTAACATAAACTTGTACAGAAGCAATAGACAGTTGGTATGGTTTCGTATTAAATCTAATTATGGAATCAACATGCTCAGGAGGACATCATACGATAAACAAAACACACGAAGAACGAATACTCGAAGAAAAGTTATTACTCGTTCTCGCCTATGATCATTTTCTTCGAAACTTTTACAATTTTTGCAATCACTGTCTCTTTAGCGTATCTATAATCACAATTCGAAGAGTATGAGTGGTTGCTGTATACATACACATACGTACATACATGGTGTTGATCTATCAGGTCAATTAAATTGTCTGCAGTCAAACTTAATCTTGCGCAGACGTGTTACATGGGACATTTCCTGTAATTTAGTTTAAAATGAACTGTAGTGTTTTAAGTATATCTGTGCGTTGTAGTGCGTTTGTAACGTACCATTTATAGCCATCAAAGACATGTTATTTTTTAAACAATGTTTATCATACTAATTAGGTTGCTAAATTATACATCTTTAGAAATATAAAACTATTATACTATACTGTTATCAGTTACCAATATTTTTAAATTCATAAAAACGCAACCGTATACCAAATATCTTAATAAGATTTAAGAATAAATGGACTTAGGTCACTTTTAAAAGGGAGAATGCTTCGACCACGGTTTTTTTGTTTCTTGAAACAATCTGAGCTTCAACATCAGTTACAAATCTCTCGATACTATACGCGATATAATATACACCCCACTGCATCACCAACAATTAAAAAAAGTTGCAGTCACGCTCTTGAAAAAGTGCGAGGAGTAGGCGACGCAATTTCGATACAATCTAATTGGCTGAAGCCTAAAAGCGACTTAGCCAATTAAAAATGTCGAGAAGAGAAAACCGAGGTTTCGTGGAAGCTTCGATAAATAAAAAAACTCAGAGTTTTTCCAGTCTTTAATTAGAGTTTCGGTTAAGAAGTCAGTCGCGAAGAAGCGTTCGTGATACATAATTCGTAGAAAAGATTCTTCGCGAAACAACCTCGAAGTTGTATCATCGAGACAATAAAATGTTTCAAATTATTTCCACACTCTGAAACACTCACGCGCTACAAGCGGATGGTCTTTTACCCGAAGGAAAGACGGTGGACTCACCCTTAGGACGAGCTACTGTGCTTGCTGAATGAGACGGGCAAGCTATTCGAAAAAATTATAGCAACCTGCCTCAAGGCGCACCTGAACCTGGGAATTCCCGGATTATGTGATGGTCGATACGGCTTGCGGAGAGGCGCCGATGCTGTCTCTCGTGTTAGATCGCTCTCGATGGAAGCCAGGAGAGAGGGGGGAAAGATTAGCTGTGTCCTTGGACATCGTCAATGCCCTGAACATCCCTGGGACGTCCTGGGACAAAATCGGGTTGACCATGCTAGTGCACCATCAGATCTTGTACCTGAAGAGGATTGTGTGTGAATGGCAAGTGCTATACAACGTGGAAGGAATGTGTGAATGTATTACTGAAATAGTTCTTCCCAATGACGAGTTTAGTTTGCGATAAAAGGTTGAGTGGAAGTGAGATTGTACAGTCTGATGATTCAAGTGGGGTAAAGTGAATGTAGCAATATCGAAAAAGAAACTACGTAAGACATCCCATTTGGATGAGTAACTTTTGAATATCGCGAGAGATTTGACGTACGATTTCGGAATCGACGATGCGACGAAGGTTCTTCTGAATGGTGAGTTTAGTTTGCAATAAAAGGTTGAGTGGAAGTGATATTGTACAATCCAATGATTGGGTGAGAGGACTCAAGTGCAAGTAAATATGACAGTATCGAAAAAGAGGTTACGAAAGACATCCCAGTTGGATAGGAATCTTCTGAAGTATACTGTTCGCGCGCGTGTGAGCAAAACGAAATCGTGTTTAACAAAGTTGTGGACTGTATGGTTTTTCGCACGCTGAGTATTAAGGGCTTGTCCCCTCGTGGTAACTTTATGTCGCGAGAGTGAAGTTTAGCTATCGGAAGTCGGAGTGATTCTGGTTTGGAAGCCGAAGGAAAGCCCGAACGTTTCCTCGGTTCCCCTTCCTTCGGTTTCGGAAAATCGCGGGTCCAGGGTGGAGCACGAAGGGCCAGATACTCCTTGCCGTCCTGAGTCATCTCGCTGGCCCGTGCTTCTCACGTGTTCGGGGAAGTTGGTGCCATGCATCAATCCACGGTCAAGGATTTTATTTGTTTCTTTCCTTAGAAGAAAGTGCAGCCATGTAGCCAAGATTTTCTGGCGACATAGTCCAGCTAAGGGTCCTTAAAAAACCAATAAATTTTCCCTGTTCGTGCCTGCATCCAGACCGTCATATTGTAACATGACACCTCTCTCGAACATATACACATTTCTAAAGTAAGTGAGGGCACACGTTACATATACGTCCAATTATCATGGGAGTTAACAAAAAACTAAAACAGAACTTTTTTACCTGTTATCAGGTACTCGACCATTAGATTGCTCTTAGCTTTGTCCATTCAATTAGGCTTGGACGTAGACCATCTCGATGTAACTACTGCCTTCTTGAATTCTAATCTAAAAGAGGAAGTTTACATGGATCCTCCACTTGGATAGGAGAACAAAGATGGAAAGGTGTGTCGACTCAAAAAATGTATCTATGGTCTGAAGTAAGTTGAGGAAATTAATTCAACATTAATAGATCTTGGTTTTAAACGTTGTATTGCTCCTTGTATGTTTTATTGAGGAAAGAATGTTAATCTTGTAATAATTGCGATCTATGTTGACGACATTTTGTTGTTGAGTAAATGTAAAAAGGAAAAATTCGAAGTAAAAGAGGCTCTAGCTTCTAAGTTTAAAATTAAAGATTCAGGATTAGTATTAAGAATTAGAGTTATGAGAGAAAATAATAGAATAGGAATAAATCAAAGTCATTATATGGAAGATCTAAAAACACTTAATATGGAAAATTGTGCTCCCGTTAATACACTATTAGCAATAGAAAAGTAGAAAATACCACTGTAACAGTTGATCGTCCATTCAGAGAATTAATAGGAAGCCTAAATTTTATTTCAATTTGTACAAGGCCAAACATTTCATACGCAGTCAGTTACTTAAGTAAATTTAACAATAAGCACGATGAACATCATTGGGAAGCTGCAAAAAGAATTTTGAAATATCTCAAGGGTAATAAAAAGTGTCGAATGTCGAATGAGAAGTCTGATCTTAATATAACAGGCTTTGTAGATTCTGACTTTGCCGGTAATGAGACAGATCGTAGCTCAACGACCAGATAGGTATTATAATGGAAAATGGTGCTGTG
The DNA here is from genome assembly GCA_001276565.1 of Melipona quadrifasciata. NCBI lineage: Eukaryota > Metazoa > Arthropoda > Insecta > Hymenoptera > Apidae > Melipona > Melipona quadrifasciata. Next base: position 285,686 of record KQ435889.1, read on the forward strand.
AGCTGGTAGAGTAAAAAGCATGCTACAGTATCAATTTGAAGTTGTGAATCCGAATATATAGGTGCGTCAGAAGCATGCAAGGAAATGAAATTTCTTAGATCTTTTTTGCATGAATTAACTGGTGTAGAAATTTGTATAAAGCTTTTTAATGACAGTCAGTTCATTTGTGAGCGAAAAAGCATTTGCCGTATAGTAAGACAAATATCGACATTAGAAATCATTTTGTTAGCGAAGCAATAGATTCAGATTAGGTATCGTAAATTTAAATTACTTAAATACTAATAATATGACTGCATATATATTGACTAAACTTTTATTAGCCTCAAAGCATGAAAAGTTTTGTGAAGGATTAGGACATTTGTAAGATAGCCGCGATTAGGGAGGAGTGTTGAATGCTAATCGCATCATCTATTGTCGTTTGAGAACACTTGTATGAATCATGGTTTTTTATTCTAATGGGTTGTACATACTGCGTTAAGGCTGCTCGCCAGTCCTCACTTTGTTTGTAACCGTTTTAAGCGAAAGTTATTTTTCTGTATCACTTGTGTTTTTGTGAAGTAAATCTCGTACTTCGTCTTCAATTTGTTCGATTATTTCACATAAATATCTAACAATATTAAATTCTAAATTACATTAACACTAAACCTACCGAGACTTCACGTAAACGTAAGCGATCGTATGACCGCTTTAGAAAAAAAAACATATTTCTTAACATAGAATGAAGATTATAAACAATTAAATAGTGAACAAAATATTTTCTTATATTTAAAAATAAATAATGTTTATTTTATTCAGTTTCACCACATTTCTTACAAATCATTCTTGATTGTACATTTTCCACATACGCATTTCCACATTTTAGACAGATTTTACTAGTCTTATTGCCTTTGAAAAATCTTATCTGTTGTGTCTTGGTTACGTGGTTAGGTATTGCATTTACCAATTATTTTGCTAGCCACTGTGTATTGTTATTGTATGCTGTTTCACTGACTGTTCTTCTAGACTGCTGCGGCTATATTTGTAGATTGTTTCCGGCATACGGACATCATTTTTTTCCATTTCAACGCATCTTCGGATTCAAACAAATCGAAGCGCAATTCGTCATAAGTCAAATCATGAAAGACAAGACCAAGCTCGGATACGTCGTTGCTCAAACGCTTAATACATGGAGAAAATGAAGGACATCGTCTGCAACTCTTCGGAGCACGACAAATATGGCGTCATAAAACGAGAATCATTGATCAAACCTTCGATTCGAATACTACTCAAATAATCTAATAATAAAAGAATAATAATAATAAAATATTTCGAATAAAATCAGTTTGCTTATACTTTGCAAAAAATTCCATAAAAAATAAAAAAATGTGGCGGTTTGTTTCGGAAATCACCAACCTGACTCATTCTGCAAAGTTGATGGCGGAGACTTCTGGCCGTTTGGTAAGTTAATAACAGTCATAATACAGTCATAATAAAGTCATCATTCATCCTAGATTTCTAGAAATCTAACAATCGATTCATCGGTCAGCTGCGACCATTTGCAGCTGTTGGAAGTAGAATATCGGAATTTGTATATGTTGAATAATAAACACTGCAGAGATTTGACATTAGATGGAACAATTATCTCCATCCTGGCTGCCGGTCGAAGAGAGATGTAGACCTTGAAATTGGAATTAGACAGATAAAGTGGAAATTGAATTGTGAAATACACGCAGTAGGAATTCCAAGACGTTGGATGATGTCACAATTTGAAAATTGCATTAATGAAAAAAACGTTGTGAGTGTGTGTTGGCTTTAGGTGTATAGATGGGAGAATAGTGTGGTATAGATGTGTGACATGTATATGTGTGTCGTGTCTGGTGTGTTGTGTTTTGTTTTCTGGATGGTGCCGGGGTAGATTCATTCGTCGAGAAGGAATCATGAGAGGATGTGAGAAAAGAGAAAAGCGAGTTCGGACTAGTGAAGAGAGTGAGTGATTGAGAGTGTGAGAAATCTAAAGCTTTACTGTTTTGTATCTAATTGTTTGTTCAATATATATTTTTAATATTACTTTGTCCCTTATTCCATTCACAATTGGTAGCAGAGTGTGGTTGATTGTGCGAAGTTTACGATATAAAAAGACGGTAGAAAGTTCGAGAAGAATTGGCAGCAGAGCTCCGTGGTTCATTGTGCGAAGTTTACGATATAAAAAGACGGTAGAAAGTTCGAGAAGGTGAAGAGAAGATTGACAAATATAGCGGATCAATGGAATATTATGAACGTTGAACTGCTCAACGACTCAAATTACTTTCTATGGAGTGAAAAAGTGGAAGGTATCCTAAAGTAAAAAAAGCTATGGAAAAAGGTGATAGGCGTTAAACCAATCAAGAAACCCAGAGAAGGGCACAATGAATATGATAACAAATGGAAAGAGAGGAACGAATGGGACGACAATAATTATGCAGCGAGGACAATAATGATCAACACTATGAATAAAACACAATTACTTAAATATAGCCATGAAAAAGATGCGGACAAATTATGGACATCGATCAAATTGGATATGGCCGTGGAAACTGAAGAATTAAAAGCGAGAGTTCTTAATGAACTAAATAAATTTAAAAATGGGAAAAGATGAGACCGTTGACGCGTTTATAAACAGGGTAAAAGCGTTGAGAAACAACTCGGAAAGGACATTGAAGAGTTCGAGCTAAAAATGTATATATTAAGATGCTTTCGTCCTGAATTTCACCCGAATGTGCGAGTGTTAGAAGCGCAAAGAAATACATCTGTATTTGATATCAGGTTTGTGTTGAAACAAGAAATACGGAGGAGAAAAAGAAGTAAAGATCAACCATCCAGAGTAAGAAAAGTAAAAAGACAGAAAGGTGACATTTGTTGTTAAAATTGTGGAAATAAAGGACATATGGCTGCGGAATGTAATCGAAACAAACGCTGCTTTAACTGTCAACGCTTCAATCATATTGCGGCGAAATGTCGCGAACCAAGGAGGAATCAACCACCTGCGGGGAGAGGACAGGAAGAAAACTATCAAAGGGGAATTCGTGGAAGAGTCATAAGACAACATGTGGGAAGAAGTGAAATAGCAATGAAAACCGGCGATGAAGCCGTGATAAAAATAAAAGAAATTCCGCCAATGAAGATTGTCTGAGGTGAGTGAGAATATTGAGAGATATGAGTGAGTGTGAAAATGATCAATGTTGTACATGATTATTAGATTCTGGAGCTACGAGTCATATGACTCACAATAACCATATCTATGAGAATTTAATTCAGGAAAAAGACAGATTACCTTAGCTGACAAAGAAGGTAAAATATTGACCTCGAAAGGTATTGGCGATGTGGTTGTGAAACAATCTTCGAGTAAAAGTAATTTGCGATTTAAAGATATATTGTATGTACCAGAACTGAATTGTAATCTCCTTTCAGTTGCGAAAATGGCCGAACGAGGGTACAATGTAACTTTTGATAGATTCGGAGCGATAGTATTATATATAAACGTCTGAATGAAGTTGTAATGACTGCGGTAAGAGTTGAAGATTCATATTATGTAAGAACATTTTTAGTAAATGAGAGAACTGCAATTGTGATAACGGAAAGTGATGTGTGGCACAAGAGATTGGGTCACGCAAATAAGGAAGTCCTCGAAGACATGAAGAAAGAAAACTTGGTAAGAGGGATGTCAAGCAACTGGAAAAATGAATGCGAGTCATGTATCGAAGGGAAAACTTCAAGAAGATCACATCAAAGACATGAAGGAAGGAGGACAAATCAAATTATGGAGCTGTGGCACATTGATCTAATAGGACCTATAAAACGATCAACATTCGGTAGGAAAAACTATATATTAACACTAGATTTACGGACCGAGCCAATTTGACTCATTAAAAATTTAAACACATATATACATAAAACTTTAATATTACTTTTTAAAAACATACGTTGGCTTTTAGTTAAGTAATGAAATATATGTAAACGTTCATTCCTCTTCCCCGCAGACCCCTTCATTTCGCATTATCGAATGTGGTATACCTATTTTCACGATTGTGAGCCAATTTGACTTATAGAATGGTTTAACAATTAATCGCATAACATGAAATTTATTGGTCCTATCAGGCCTGGGCAACAGTCAAGTCGCACGTGATTTGTTTCTCTTCTCATTTGGCATTCCTCACATACAATATTTGTGTGTATGTGGGAGCCATTGTCACTTGTTTTCGCTACTCCGCTACATTATTACCCACTTCTGTCATCATTTCGATTTATACATCGGGTGTGAGCTGTGCAGTGAAGTAATATATAATTTATAATTTTATAAAATTCATTTTTTGCCAGAAAAATTTGATCCACAAAGGTAATTTTGTAATTTATTTGTAAAAGGTATTACAATTGATATTTATTTTATCTGGTTATCTAGAGTTTCTATTATGGGAAAAAATCAGAAAAATTGTCTTTTGTTGAAAAAACTAATCAAAATAAAGAAAGACCAATCAGATAATGAATCGGATGCAATTGATATAGACCAATGTGATAACGAAATTGAATTAGAGGAGAAAGTCAATAAAATTGAATCTTCAAGCAGTGAAGATGAAGATCTTTGTTATATAGCTCCTAACAAAAAAAGAGCCAGGGTTATTTCTGATTCTGAAACCGAAAGC
>KQ435889.1:290363-306275 GCA_001276565.1 Melipona quadrifasciata
TCTCTTTTCAGTTGCGAAAATGGCCAAACGAGGGTATAATGTAACTTTTAATAGATTCGGAGCGATAGTATATAAACGTTCGAATGCAATTGTAATGACTGCGGTAAGAGTTGAAGATTCATATTATGTAAGAACAAAAGAGCTAGAGTTATTTCTGATTCTGAAACCGAAAATGATTTAGACGCTATCGATACATCTTCTGATAAAGAAATTTCAGCCGAAAAAGCTGCTGATGGGACTTTATGGGAAACATTGAACGAAGGCAGAAACGTGGGTAGATCACCGATTTATACCATATTCAAAGACCTTTCTGGTCCAACTGCCTATGCTAAAAGGCATATTATGCTTGGTTCGGCAAGTAGCGCATTCAATTTTATAATTGACGAAGGTATGATGGCATATATAAAATCATGTACCGAACTCGAAGCTCGTCAAACTTTGAATAATAAGGAATGGATGGTTACAAAATCACAATTGTGGGTCTTTGTAGCAATTTTATTTGCTAGAGGAGCATATGAGGCAAAAAATTTGAAATGCCTAATAGACGACTATTCCAGGATGATATTTATACAGTTATTGAATGAGAAGACTGAAGCCGCAGGAGTAGTCCGGCTTTTTTCGCCCAGACAATGTCTAGAGATAAATTTATAGACATACTTCGGTTCATACGTTTTGATAAAAAAAAATGAACGCAATAAAAGATTGAAGACAGACAAATTTGCCTTGATTTCAAAAATATGGTGAACGCAGTAAAAGATTGAAAACAGACAAATTTGCCTTGATTTCAAAAATATGGGAAACATTTATAGAGAATAGTCAGGCTTGGAATTAAAGAAATTAATTATTTTGAAGGAAAATCGAACTGAACTGAAACTTAAAAGATTTAGATTAGATAATGGAGGAGAATATTTGAGTAAGGATCTAAGAAAATAGTTCGAGACTAAATGTATTGTACATGAATTGAGTCCTCCGATGACCCGACAATGTAACGGAATTGCAGAAAGAACGAACGGAACGATAATTGAAACTACAAGGACGATGCTGGCGGATGCCGATCTAAATTTAAAATTTTGGGGAGATCAATGTTAGAAGCAAATATCTTGTAAACGGTTTTCCGTACTTGGACAAAGATAAAACCCGAGGATCAAACATTCCCTTGAGCGAATTTGTAGTAAATCTACATAAGAAATAGAGTAAAATCTCGGATACATGGAAAAACTCCATATGAAATTTGGTATAATAAAATACCAAACATACAACACATGAGGAGATTTGGTTGTGCAGCGTACATACGCTTTATTTAATACATATTAAATAAAGGAAGAGTTAAAAGGAAATTTGAATCAAAAACGGTGAAAGGAATTTTTATGGGTATAATGATAACAAAACATATCGAGTATACATACCTGAAACAGGAAGCATCAAATGCGACTGTGATGTGAAATTTGACGAGGAAAAGAATGGCTGGGATCTATTACGTCATGAAGAAACAAAAAACAATAATGATGATGAAAATGATAACTTGATTACTGTTGGATTGGACATGGAAAATGAAGAAGATGAAAGTGAAGAAATAGAAATATTTGATGGAGAAGAAAATAACATAAATTTGAGAGAAGAAGAAACAGTGAGCGAAGGGGAGATGAGCAATGATTACAATGGAGATGAAATGGATGTTAATAATCGAGGAATGAATATATCATCAGAAGAGCCAAATACGAGTAGAAAAAGAGAAAAAAAAAGGGAATAACGAAAGAAGAAATACAAGTGAGAAAGTATTTACGAGTACAGGAGAAAAAAAAATTGGATGAGGAAAAGAGAGTGAGGAGATCAGCGAGGATACAAAATAAGATGGCAATGAAATGCCACGACAAAAAAATTCCGAACACGGTAAGGAAGACTAAACAATCGTCCGAATGGGAACAATGGAGAGAAGCAATGAAAGATGAAATGACATCACTGAAACAACACAAAGTTTGGGATTTAGTTGCGCGTCCGAAAGGAAAAAGGATGATAAAAAGCAAGTGGATTTATTCTATTAAAGAAGATTCGGTCACATTAAAAGGTTAAGCACGACTAGTGGCTATAGGGCGTGCGCAAAGGCCAGGCTTTGACTATGAGGAAACATTTTCACCAACAGTTAGGATGGAAACAGTAAGATTGTTATTCAGTATATGTGCGGAATACAAAAGAAGAGTGAAAATTTATGATGTAAAAACAGCCTTCTTGCATGGCTCATTGGATGAAGAGGTGTATATGGAATTACCCGAAGGATATAAAAATAATAACAAAAAGGTTTGTAAATTGAAGAAAAGCATCTACGGACTAAGACAAGCAAGTAGATGCTGAAACAAATATTTAAATAACATTCTCCAGAAGATTGGACTGGAACAATGCACACACGATCCTTGTCTGTTTTATGTCAGACAACAAAATGATTTCTTGTACTGTGGTGTACATATCGATGACATGGTGGTGAGCAGTACGGATTCATTCGAGAAAAAATTCGTTAAAAAATTGAAAGATTATTTAGAACTGAAGGATCTTGGTGAGGCGAAACAGATACTTGGAATAGAATTGACTTATGAAAAGGGGAAATTGTTCATCAGTCAAAGAAATTATGTGAAGGACTTGTTAGAAATGTATGGAATGAGTGATAGTAACGAAGTGAGCTCTCCGGTGGATATTAATCAAAAATTGAACGAGGACGAAGGAAATCCAATGAGTAATCAAAAGGCGTATCAGGAGCTATTGGGACGTCTGATGTATCTGAGCGTGGCAACGAGACCAGATATATCATTTTCACTTAGCTGTCTATCACAATATATATCCAACAATATATGTCCAAAAGAAATACACATGAGGGCACTGAAACGTGTTCTTCGGTATCTGAAAGGTACGATAGATTATAAAATTCAGTATGGGAAGGAAAACTGCGGAGTGAGATGTGAAACAGACGCACCATGGGACAGCACATGGGACGCAAAGTCATTTAGTGGAATGCTTATCTATAGAAATGGACACCTTATATAGTAGAAAAGCTAAAAGCAAGGGACAGTGGCCTTATCGTCCACTGAGAATGAATTAGAATCGATGTCAGAAGGGTTGAAAGAAGTGATTTGGACAAGTGAAGTATTGAAAGAACTAGGAGTGTCTAATGAGATCTATAAAGAGTTAAAATGTGATAATCTAAACACTGTGAAACTAGTGAATGGTGGTAGTTTTAAGACGAAGTCAAAAATACTGAATAGAAAATGTCATTTTATTCGTGAGTGTGAGAGATTATTCAGTGAGAGTGATGCATGTTCCAAAACAGAATATGACAGCAGATTGTATGACTAAAGCATTGAGTGGGCCTGCGTTATTAAGAAATGTAAAAGATATTATGTGTGTCAAAATGGAATAAAGCTAAGGGAAGAGAATGTGAGTGTGTTGGCTTTAGGTGTGTAGATGGGAGAGTAGTTATGGTATAGATGTGTGACATGTATATGTGTGTCGTGCCTGGTGTGTTGTGTTTTGTTTTCTGGATGGTGCCGGGTAGATTCATTCGTCGAGAAGGAATCATGTGAGGATCTGAGAAAAGAGAAAAGCGAGTTCGGACTAGTGAAGAGAGTGAGTGATTGAGAGTGTGAGAAATCTAAAGCTTTACTGTTTTGTATCTAATTGTGTTTGTTCAATATATATTTTTAATATTACTTCGTCCCTTATTCCATTCACAAACGTAACTAAAAGAATTTTTACAGAGATCGAGAAAACGTCAGAGACGTCAAAATTGACAGCGGTGAATCAATTGCCGCTTTCACTTCATTCGAACATCGAATTCTAAACCTTTACGTTAGTTGTTGAACCCAATTATAAACCCTCTAACAAACAAATAATCAAAGGAAGATTAATTTCTTCAAACGAATCGATCGATGTTTAAAAATAAAGAACGCTATTACCAATGTAATCTATTTATATATGATTATTCATCTTCTTTATCTCAGAAATTATATATTACTATAATTGCAAATATTATTAATACTGAATGGTGCACAATGTTTTACACCATCAAACTGGCAGAAGCGAAAGATCTGCCTGATGAATTTTTTTCATTTTTTGTGGAAAATACAAAACAGATTTAGTACCAATGCCATTTTATTACTATCTAATTTTAATACAAGAAGTGCAATACATTTTTAATAGCTTCAATTGGTCATTAATAGTGCACTCAAAATAGAAACTTCACTGCACTTATTCAACAATCAATTCAATAATATAACAAGATAATTAGTCACTTTAAACATGCGAACGTCGCGAAACATAGACATCGGAACATAAACAAGATGGGTATGTTAAAACCAACAGTCTGATTGAAATGTGTTAAGGTCAAGAAGTGAATCTCAATAATTGCAAATATTACTTTATGGGACTGACTTTGCTCGACGCTATCTCTCGGCCCAAAATGAATTACCTTCTCAATCACGTGATCGGGAAGGATACAATGAAGTCAACCGTATATAAGATCTTATACACAGCATAGAACAAGACAGTTCAGTTTTGATCAAATCACAAAGCAAGTTCAAGAATCATTCACGATTCTAATTGCTGGCAATCTTGTTATCGTCAGTGTCGTACATCACTCACGCACGCATCAATCAACAACAGTCGTACAACACTTTTGATTCAAGCGAGAATCGCATTATAAGCACCAAGCTTAATAAATACTGCATAATAACTGCATAATAAACCCAACGGCATATTCATTTATTCCCATATCAGTGGGGTGTCCCAATCCTTCGAACCCAAAGTGGACATATACGCAAAATAGGATCATCATCATCGTGATTTTCTTTAACTGTTTGAGTCCCAGGCAGGGCTGTTTAGATTTCATGTCGAAAAATCCCAGTGCATTCGAATCTATAGCAATTTCGTTCTTATTTTCTCAATAATTTTTATTGAACAAAATTTGAAATATTTATAACTAATAGTACATATGTATTTGGGATGTGCCCAACAATCGCTTGCTGAGTGTCATCTATTATAGCGAAAGCTAAGCCTGGGACCTTGGGAATGTTCGTTTCAGCCATCCAGGTCTAGAACATAAAACATTAGAGTATGATTGTTTTTGTATGCGTAAGTATATGAGTGACGAATGTTTCAAGCAGACAAGGAATTAGTTAGTAGCGAGTCGTGAGGATGTATAAATCTAGAGAATATCGGGACGTTTGAGAGGTAAACAAGTTCTAATTTTGCTCTTCCCTATTACCGTAATATTTGGGCTTCTATTTCTGTCTATTCTATTTAATAAACATTCTAGTTTTATTTAAAATAAAATAATCCTACATATATAGCAATACACACATGTTTCATTCAAATAACAAGTTACAAATTGAAAATATTTTCAATATTAAGAACAAACAATATTTAAATGAAAATAACAGTTAAAGTTTATAACAGCGCTATTGCGCTCTTCGGCAATGTTTTTTCGGCAATGACCCCTGGGATTTAAACCGATAACAAGGTGAATGGTGTGAGTGAATAACAATGGATAGAAATAAGAGGATTTTTAAAGTAAAAGTACCGATTTAGTTTGCTAGTATCAAGTGCCAGCTCTTCACGGTGAGACTAGGACAGTGGTTTGCCAGTGACTAACAGAGCAGTAGCTGTCCAATTTGCTCGCTATTTCTCATACTTGGGTCGTGGAATCTGACGCAAAATATGAATATGCGCAATGTTTAAATTTGTATTTGCCAAAAGAAGATCAAATTGTACAGGACGCATCAATGGTTTTTCAAAATTAAATCTATTCATATCTAAAATAGTATCGCTTCCAAAAATTCACAGGATCATTATTAAGGAAATTCAACAACAATTTGATCTGATTTTGAAAAAAAAGAAATATTCAATGAGATGAGAGACTAGAAATATCAAATAAAAGGTAGAATGAAGCTGTCAAATGAGGAGTAGCAGCAATTAGACAATGACGGCGTGCCTTTTGAGCAACGAAATCTTTCACAGGCCTTCCTAGAGTACTGGAAGTGCCTATGCAAAATTTTGTTTTACTTCAAAAAAAATAAAAGAAGTATTCAATTACATGGAGGGACTAGAAATATCAAACGAAAACTTAATAGAATGAAGCTGTCGAAAGATTGTAAAACGTGAAGAATACACGGGAGCTCAAAGGAAAAAAATTGTAGCGGCCTAGGATTTCTCAAATACGGGTTCCGAACACTCGACTAGCACAAGCCGCAAGTGGCTGCGCGCCTAGCGTCGATGTCCTACCGATCTTCGACGTTAAGCAGCAGAATGTGCGGAACCCTGCTAGGATGGGTGCGAACCAGCCTAGTAGGTTTAGTTACAACAACAAGCGTCTTGGGGTAAGGAGTCGCTGCCATCAGCCCCACTGACGAGTCTTAGGCAATGACTCCGAGACGCAAATTCTCGCTTTCTCTCCTCCCACTCACTACCTCAAAATCCTTCCCATTTGTCCTTCCAGACATCTTTCACAACCTTCGTTCCTTTAAAATTATATTTTCTAACTCCAAAAATGAAGTGATAGATAGTGCATAAGTAAGCTGATGCTACCAGACAACGACGATGCGCCTTTCAAGCGACGAGTAGCAAGCAGGCAGCAACCTGACTAAAGGTTCTGGAAGTATGTGACTGCTTTAATTATTGTAAATTCATATGCATTTTTATTATTCTGTGGAACGGCCTGCGTAGGTTGTCGCTCTTCATCGCTGGGGTTTGCACGAGAGAAAGAAACCTCGTATTGTTTTCGTGACAGATATCGCTACTCTATAAGCTACACATTATTTTATAATTAATTCAACCATTTGTTTTATTTTATTTTTTTTTTTTATTTCTTTCTATCCATCGGCTTACAGACAGCCGGTTGAATTTTTATTTTCTTGAGTATTTTGGCACGGAGTACTCTGCTAGAACAGTATTTTAATCTATAAAGCAGCACGTTCTTGTTTCGTTTTCTAATCAATACTTCATTTTATTTTACCCGTTTATTCGAGGTCGGTCATACGCACTGTGATGCCCAAGGGAAACACCGTGTTTCGGAAATAAAGGCTTAGTAATCTGTTCATAAACAAATATTCAAAACAATTTATTAATATTTACTTGGAAAAACATTTTAAAAATACGTTTTTTAAATATTGTTTAAACAAAAGGGTTTTTGGAAAACGGTATACACTATTAATTTTGTCGTTAAAAAACACTGATTTCAACAAACGATATCTTCAATTTTCGAGATATTTAGCAAAATATGTTTCGCACCTTTGAGAGTAGTTTCAGCTTCAACATCGACCATTGCCGATAAAAAAATTACATTTCTTCATCTTTATGCAACAAATTGCTTATTAACTTCAGTTCACACCTACCATGTCCATGAACGAGTATTCGTTGGATATTTATCCATGTATGTCAATAAAATTCAATGCTTCGAAACTAGTGAATACCTATAGACACAGAAGTGATAAATCGAAATTACGTGTGTGTTATTATTCGATGATGTCGCAATGAAAAAGCCTAAAATTTCCATTCAATTCCAATATGAATTTTCACTCCATAACAGTATATAGCTCTCTTTGGTTGAGAAACAAATGAACTACTATAATGGCGTATCATTAAAAAAAAAAGTGATATCTATAAAAATCACTATAGTATCTGGATAATATTGATCTAGTAATTTTTATGAACAGAATGTACATACGATTCTTTCATTTTATCATTTGTTTCTTCTATTGATATTACTGATTCTATTGATTTATTGTAAACCTGTCAAACTTTTTCCACGAACCACACGAATCTGACTTTCGTTAAGTCGACTCCCTCTCTTCCTTTTTTTTCCAGGCGCTACACAAGCATCAGTCATTCAATCGAGTATACCACGTGCAGATTAGCTTGTTACATGTATAATTGATGAAACCAAAACTTATGAAACGCGACGGTGAAGAGAAAGAAATGATGGAAAGAAGTAAGTATGGAGGGGATCTTTTCGAAGAAAGACATGAGCCACGGGTGAGTCACCACTTCGACAGGTCTGATTCGCGCTAAGTTTGTGATCTCATAAGCAATATTAAAAAAATTTTTCAAATTTTTTCCTGGCAATCTCTTACTGACTTTTATTAATAGAATAATACGAATATATATCCAAAGTCATTATTTTCTCAAATCTCTAACTTTGAAGTTTCGTACACATTTATTTCTAAGAACAAACATTTGTCTAGACTAGTTAGACTAATTAAATGTAATTAAATACCAAAATGTAAAGTTACATATTACAATTGGATAATATAGTTTTTACATTAACTTTCATTCCATAATTTTTCGAGAATTAATACTAACAATTCTTCACAAACATGTAGCTTCGTCCGTTTAATATTAATCTAAAAAATCAGATTCTTCTATCTCATATACTTTCTTTGCTATACAGAAGAAGAACTTTTAGTATTAATTTGATAACACACTGAATTCTAAACAATCACAGAGGTCAATATACGTCGGCTTTGAATATTGAAATATTTGTCAAACTAATTACAAACGGAAGTACAGTAGCCAATGAACAGACATTGGCTCCTATTTCTTCTGTTTTTTTCCTTTCTCCGATATCTTTTCTATATTACAATAAATTATTTTTACAGTACATAAAAAAAACATCTTTCTGTAAGATCAAAAACAAAATTATGTGAAAAGACACACTTAAACGTTTGTGTTAAATTTTCCTCTCGATTCTCAAATCGAATTTCTTACAACAGAAGTTTAACGAAGAATGTAGCTATAGAAGTAGCCATAGAAGTTTGCATTAAATTTCTTCCTATTCTCGAGTTGTCCGTGTCGATTTTTAAGAAAAATTCACAGGCAATTTTTTATGTATAGACGTTTATTTACTTAATTACGTCTTCACCATTTTGTTCTACAATCTTTCTCCACCTTTTATGCAACTTGAGGATTCCATCCTTCTAGAACTTTTGAGGTTTCTCAATGAAAAACTTTTCAAGATGATTTTTTATGTCGATCAGGGAGTTGAAATTCTTACTACTTCACTAAGAGAATTTTGCAAAGATCTGAATAAGTGAAATTCTGAAATCAGAGTGCAATATCTGGTGAATACAGCAGGTAGGACAACACATCCTAAGCTCGAACAATTTTTGTCGGGTAGTCAATGAGACATAAGGCATTATCCTGATGGAGCACGACGCTTTACCTATTAGCTAATTCTGGACGTTTTTCCTGAATATTATCTTCAATTCATCCAGTTGCGAGCAGTACTTATCTAAATTTATGGCATTTATCGATGGGAGCTCATAATACAGGAATTTCTTTTACAATTCCACCAAACAAAGAGCATGATTTTCTTGGGATGAAGACTTTATGGCTAATAGTGGTTCATTTTGCTTAGTCCAGGATATTTTTTACACAACTTGATATGCTCTTCAAGATACCATTCTATTCTGTTCAAGATGTCAATAACAGTTGATCCTTTCCATTGATTAATACATCGCTCAGAAAAATAAATTCATTCATGATTTTATGACATTTTCTCTTCGATCAATATGAATATTATTTTCATCGCACGTCGAATGCTAATAATTACTGATAATTCCAGCAATGACATCTACCGTAAACCAAATTTTTTACATCAATATTTTTTCGATGTTCACTTCATATATCAGTAATCTGTTAACCAGTGTTAATTGTGATTTTTTACTGAGACTTGTCTTGAAAACTTATTGGCTGCATTATTCTCAAAAAAAAGACAGCATTTCTTTTATGTCAACTGCATTAAGAATAATCTATCACGCATGATGTTTTACATTATATGTTAAGATAGTTCTTTCTTCACTGTTAAAACTTGTAGTTGTATTACATTATCTTCTTCCTTCCTGTGAGAATTTCAGGTTTTTGGATTATTTATCCAAAATACACCAACCTTTATTCAATATGGATTTTCTTTGCCAATAATAATAATACAATAATAATACAGAAATTAGTACAGTTATGTACTGTGAATACATCTTACGAACTCATATGAATCTTTATCATTTTGTCGATTCAGCAAAAGTCTATTATACACAAGACTCGAATAGTCTTCAATACAGTTGCATAAAATTGAAGCAAACACGAACATTAAAAGCGAAAAAGAACTTTTGGATATTTGTAATTTATAGTGCATATTGAAATAATTATCCATGCATTAAATAACTGTCTTTCATGAAAGAAGCATTAATGTATTACATTGAAACCAAGTTTTTTATTTCATATTTGTTCAAACTTTTCGTACTATTTGCTCTTTAACATTCATCAGAAATATATATCTTACATACATGAATATACGGTCGTTTTAATTTTTTCGAGTTCAGTAGAAATTAATTCAAACACATTCAAATAGTCCCAAAAATAGTTACAGAAAACTCAGATAACCATAAAAATAAGAATATTAAGTATGAAAACTTTTGGGTGATACATTATCCACATATCAATCCATTGTCTCTCATGTAAGTGTTAGTATACAAAATTGGTATTATTTATGATATAATACCGGTGACTGAATGTGAGTATTCTTTTAGTTTCTTTGGATCTTCATAAATGTAGAACAGTTGCAGTTAAATTCTTGGAACAGTATTTTAATCACTGTCAAAAATTTTTATGTTGTTATTTTATGTTATCCTTAATGTCAAAATTTTTTCTGAATTATTTATTCAAAATACATACTCATTTCTTGTCTTTACGTTTTTTATATTTCTATTAACTAACATATAAATCGATTTTATAAAAGCATTAAACATCACAGTTATGCATACTTTCTAATTTACCTAGAATATGCAGTAATTTCTCTTCCAATCTCACATTAAGTGATTGATAGCTCGTTTATCATCCAGTGATATATTTTAACAGAATCGTGGCGTTCCATTACATATTCTTCAATAATGAAGATTTAAATATTACAAAAATTAAATTTTATTACATAATATTGTATTTTTTTAGAAAGGAAAAAAATTTTTGAGATTTTAAAATTTTCATTTAGTTATGTTATTTCAAAATTCAGCCTTATGAATCTATTCAATATTTTGACTTCAAACTCTCTAAAATTCTGATTAATAGTATTTTGGCACAAAGAGGCAAGTTGATGAATGAATACAATTTAGAAATTAGATAACAATATGTCAGAACTTTTTCCATTCATAATTTCGAAAGGAGATACATTTTTTAATCATTTCTTTTTATTAGAAATTTCTTCTCTGTAGGAAACTGTTAAAAATACATAATACATCAGTGAAAGAGACATGTTTGTGAAGAATCGAACACATTTTTTCATCGAAAAAGAAACAATTAATATTTATTATTCTAACAATATTGTTTTGATATCACTTTTTACATTTTTAGCAGATCAAAATATACCTGTATTAACCTCTTGTCTTATAGCATCGAGTAGCACAGACTTCGAATTTAGTATAAAAAAAACGAGGTAGATTCGTGATATGTGATATGTGATATGTGATATGTGATATGATAGTACAGCACGTGGTCAACAAGTAAAGAATCATAAAATTCCCATCAGAGACGATAAACAAAAAAAGATAGAAAAACTCTATAATATAACTGAATACATAAGTTTTTATTTATATATTTCATGAGCAATCGTTTAAATCTCTAAAAACACATCTATGAAATATCTAAAAAAAATTATGAGTTCGTCATTTTGATCACTATGGTAGTTCTAGTATTAAACATAAGAAAGGCAATTTGCACTCGTAGCCTATTCATTATCGTTCTGTTTTAATATTTTTTAAATATTTTTTTAATATTTTTTGTTTGACTATTTTTTCCAGAATGGACAACCGTGCAAATCATACTATTAGTGATGCCGTGCACCTAAACATTTCTAAATATCCCTTAATTTAATTTCCTAAACATTTCTAAATATGCCTTACTCAATGCCTAGAAGAAGAAAAATTAATTTAATCCAACGTTTTGAGAATTTTCTCATACAAATTTCTGGGATAATTATTTTTAGTTCCTGCGCCAGCAATTTCCAGCTTGAGTATAGCTTTCGCGTATCATAAGACAAGAGATTAAGCACATTCTTTGTTATCATTATTTATACGAAACACCAATGACCTGTGATACAGATTTCAAACAAATTCACGGTCAACATTTCTTATTTTTTACTTCCATAAATACTTTTTTACTGTAGTGCTAAAAAGTCTTTGATCAATAATGCGCAGAAATGAATACAATAGATATAGATTATATTATACAATAGATTCCATTGTATTGTGCATATGAAAAGCGATTCTGCTGCTCGTAATCGATAATTTGTATCACTTTCTTGTATTTCTGTATTTGTATAACGGCTCGCCCTGGTCGCCTCCACCTGTGAAGGGTTATTTTTTATTTTAACATATTCTAATCAAGCTTAAGTAACGTTACTATCTGTTTATATATATAATTAAGGTATTTTATTTTCGAGAAGATATATGGTGCACAATAAACTTGTTTTTATAAATATTGCTAGTATTGTTCTGTAGACAGGATGATAGAAGTGATGATAACTCTGAGCATGAAAAAAGTTGAAGAGGAGCATAGATTCGTCGAAAATCCACTGCACAACGTCATACGTAGTTCTGACTTATTAAAAGAACGCGAAATCAAAAATTTGTTAGCGAGGCAAAACAATAAATGATACTAAAGAAAAATAATATCTTTTCTATCTTCAAAAATGAAGCTTCAAAATCGAAGAGGTAAATTACATTATAGGAAATATGTATGTACTAAATTGCGATTAAATAAATCGTAATTCAATGGGTATCATCTCTATCTCTTACCATTTTTGCGTTTATAACAAAGAAAAATGACCGTGGACCAAAGATACAAAAAATAATCACAGATACAAAGAATAAATACATAGATACAGATTTAAAGAAAAAAATATGTACGTAGTTGGCATTTTTTGTAATCTTAGTTTATTAGAAAAAATTTTCGGAGGTAATATTTATTGTCTCTATCTTTCACTATTTTCCATTTATAACAAAAAGAAACGTTTAACGTGGTTTGTTAACTGTGAATCAAATGACTGGGCAGGAATGACAGATACAGATTTAAAAAAGAAATGTGAATATAGCCGATACTTCTCAAAAAATGGTTTTCGTAGACCTGGCTTGTTCAAGAGAAATAATATTTATTATTTGAATGAAATAATAAGTAACATTAACGAAAATAATATTTTTAACACAAACGTGGTATTTAAAAAAACATAATGTGTTGAAAAAACATATAATGGTATCTGAAAATCAATAGCAACAAGAAAAAAATGATCGTAATATCCTTTACTCGCATGTTCGTGCAAAGCATTATAGATTTCAAAATAAATTTCCTTCGTATGGTGTAGAGTACAATTCAATTAATTATCAATCTAGCAAGTCTGCGCATTTAAAATGGCTAATATAGAATAAAATCCAAAGTTACGAGCCACTGATGCATATCTAATTGATTTGACAATCGTGCTGAAGCGATTAAGGATATTTGAGAGGTGGCTGAGACAACTCATTTGTTTTTATTTCATCTTTTGCTTTTGTTTAAAAATTTTCAAAATGTGATTTTTTTAATTAACTATGCTTTAGTGGGACCTACAGAAAAATAGAAATATTCCTATACACTTTAGTGGGAGTGTACATGCATATTACAAATATCTTTAAATAGTTCTGTACCAACAAAAGATATAATATTTAATGAACATTTGTAAAAAAACATTACAAGTGCCAAAATTGAAAAATTTCGTCCTTTTATTCTGTGTACCAAATATTCTGTGTACCAATGAGAAGCTGTCATGAAGCAACTTAAGCAAAATTTTTCTATAGTAGTTATCTATAGTGCTAAAATATGATGTCACTCTCTTGGCACAGCTTGTCTCGAATTTTTTGTTTCAGAAAAATCAGGCCTGTATATCTCTTTTCTATACATCATAATTTGACGATCGAAGCAAAGTACAGGTATCAGAGGTAGCTTATATTTATCAGAAAAAATATAAACTAGTAATACAGTTATACAATCGCAATTTCAATCGTATCCACGTTCTCTAAGGTCACGACCAAGTATTCTCAGTCAGCTATGAAAAAACAGTCACCCTATGAAATTGACTGTTTCTTTCCGGCATTGAGTTCATCTCGCTTCTGAAGCTATAGAAACCAATCACATCGATGAATTTCGCTATAATGTCGCTAATGTCGATGATCCCGTTATCTACGCTCTGAATTTATTACATCATTAAAACAGAGAAAATCAATCAGAGGAAATTAAATGCATTTTTATTGTAACAGTGTTTTCTCATAGCAAACATTATTATACCTTTCGTTTTTTTGTTTTTTTTTTTCAACAATAGAAGGCATCTGTCTTCAACTAGAACAGCTCAAAGATTAAAACAATCGTCTCCTAAACGAAAGATCAGGGTTTGAATCAGGGTATTTAATCAAAATTTTTTTCGTAGAAATAAACGACAGTGTTAGAAGAATAACTGTAAATCCGTAACTAAAATGACATCTGTTACGACTAACTATCGATATTATTTCGCCTCTCTCTTGCCAGTACAGATTTTGACTCATATCCATCTTTTTGTACTTTTAGTATTATATAAAACTTCAATTAGTAAATTAACCCTTTTGCAGAACGTAATCACCTTTTTGCAAATCAAATTCTTCTTGTGGGTGATTCAAAAGTAATACAATGTCATTTCATCGTTTTTTATGATTTTATTTATAATTATTACGACCATGCGAGTTAGCACTCGCAAAACTACATGCGTGCGAGCTGCTTTCATATACTCAGAAAAACATATTAATCCTAATAATTTCGACAAGAAGAAATGCAAGCTCGCGCTTGAAGTTTTTAGTAAGAGAATTTCAGCTGCTATGTTTACCATTTCAATTATTTATTTGATTTGACAATTTAAAAGCAAATCTGCCAATGATCCCAATCGCGTGTATCGGCAAATTTCAATAATATTCAACAAAATTTAATAGACAATGCAATCGATATGAAAAAAAGAATTAGTACGTTATTTCAGCTGATGATTTAAAAACACATCCATATTTTTTGGAATTAGCAATAAGTATAATAAATGCCATCGTACAGTTATGAGACGATATAAATAAAGAAGGTTTTCTATCTTTAATAATATAGTGTTTGAATAGCTATCTATTAGAAAGTTTTTTTTTATATACACGGTGGCAGTTACGATCAAAATCCCTCGACAAAAACAGTACGACGCAATCAGAAAAAAAATATGCTATTGAATTTAAAAAATTGTTTACATAATAACTGTTTGTCGAATAATGACATACCGTTACTGTCGGGGGATATTTCACAAGAAGAATCGCAGCGTTGAATGCTTGAATGAATATTTCATTAGTTTACAGTGAAGAGAACATGGATGATGACAGTTTTTATGACGATGTAGAAATGAATAATATCGAGGAACTATCGACGAATCGTGTGCACTAGAACACTTTGTAGAATACACTGTTAAGAAATGTAATTCAATATATTGATAAATCTTAACGTTGTAGACGTTGCGATACATTTTTGGACAGTAATCCTTTTTTACTTGAAACAAGCAAAGTTGGTAGTAGTTGGGAATTTACATATTCCACATCGGCAATTCTCAAATATTTTTTGAATTATTAATTTTGCGTTTGATAAATGTTATCCGTAATTACATAGCTAAGTATTTATATTCATTGATAAATTATTTCCGATAATTTCACGCTGTATCGAAGATAAATATCCAAATTGGTTTATTCAAGATGAATGCGCTGCAATGCGGAGAACAGTTGAGATATACCAGAAAAAATTACTCGAAAAATGATTAGAAATTATCTTATTGTCATACTTGAATATACATTTTTAGTAATGATTTTTCTA
>KQ435889.1:333274-348880 GCA_001276565.1 Melipona quadrifasciata
TGTGTTTGTAAAAGTTATTTTTGTTTTATATCATTCAGTAACCACCCTGTATAAACAAATCGTCGAGCATCGCGTCAAGGGAATCGACTATCGCGAGCTATCGAGTTTTGTGTGAGCAAGCAATTACACACACGCAAGCACGCACGCACGCACGCACGCACATTTTTTTTCGTACATATGTATATATATTTTTATTAATATTTTAATAACTACGGACAATTTACGGCAATTCGGACCATCATTCTATAAAACGTAAACTTTCAATTAAATTATTATGCGCCTTCCTATTTACTAGTAACTAAAATGATTCCCATTTTATACACTAATCCATACGTTTTTTCATTTTCTATAAGTGCTGGAATACTTAGGACGAAAATTGATTTTAAGTTTTTAAGATATTTTAATTTGAAATATAAAAGATATAAAAATGTGTGCATTTGAAATATAAAAAATGTCTAAATGTAAATCACCGTTATATACTACTCACTTTTCCATTCTTTTTTTTTCATATCGTAAAATATTCTTGACTTCAAGTTCTATAATTTTTTGTATTTCGAAAATTAGGTTAAATTAGAAAATGAGATCAACAATATATCAACAGATTGATTCTAAAGACGATTCCGAAATTAATTTTTAAATTCTCAAAACTCGATTGTTAGATTTCTAAAATTTTTGAAACTTGAAGTGTTGATTTCATTGTGTAAGAGGAACATTTTGTTCCTGAATTAATACTTTTAAATAAATTTTTATTGGTTACAGTTCATTGTGTTCATTGGTTACACTACCGGGATTGTGGCGTATGGAACCTTCGCGAACCAGGATTGCGTCAGCTACAAAGAGCCCGGCGTAACGTCTTTCGTGGCTCGGGGTAAAAACAAAGGCTGGACATAACTGTCCTCCTGCCCATATATAGGCACGTCATACGACGTTTACCCCAGCCTTCGTCCGGCCACGTAACCGTTCTGGGGTAGGGGGACCGAGGTAATATATACGCCATCCTCGGTCCCGGAGGAAGAGTCAAGAAGAATCATCGAGTCAGTCGTCTTAAGAAGTCTCGAGTAATCAACAGGTGTCGGGTCAAAGTCCGAAAGAAGTCTTTCGGACCTCATGGGCGTAGCGTCAGTTAAACCACGAGTCTTGTAAATATGACATCCTCCACAAAGCGATACCGAGGGCTAACGCCCCACCCATATTTATTAGCTCATGAATAATAAAAATATACAGTCCACTCAATAGTCAATCCAATAAGATCTCGTCACGCATCCGGACGCGTTAACAATCATATTCATTAAATAATAATCAACTGCTTTTCTAATAAAATTACTAATAATATATTCTACATTTAAATCTATGCTTACGAGATGAAATTTGGTTTATTACGAGGAATCTAATTGTAAGAAGATTTTACGTATAAAATTTTAATTTCAGGAATTTATTTAATTCAGGAAATATAAATTTTAAAATTTTACAAAATCTATCATATAAAAAACAAAGATGACCAACTAGCAGCTAGAGAAAAGCTAGATAAAGAATTTAATGCAGAGATATACATATGTTTATGTTTTAAGGACATATACATATACATATATATCGGTATTGGCTTAAAAAAATTGGAGTTAGAAACTACATTATTTAATTTTCATACCACTTTCTATAAAATCGTAAGGTCTATATTTTCCAAGATAAATTCTCAAATTCTACATTTGAGATTCTCTCACACTCCTCATAATATTCTTCAAATTTCATCTCGATCAGCAATGAATTCAGAAGAATACACTTATTTTTTAGTATTAGTATTAGTTCAGCTACTCCGACAAATCTCAATCGGAAATATAAAGAAATTAAACGATTATTGATATCTTCATAAAGTACGAAATAAATATTTTTTGATTTAAGGTCCATTTTCGTAATATCACATTTGCCAACACAAATTTTACACGTGTAATTTCTTATATATACAAAAACAGAATTTCTTTTTCAAAAAATCGTATTTCATACAATTTATAAACATTTACAGAATAATAAAATGGAAAAAAGTCTGTACTGTAATAAGAAAGTAGAATAATAAAGTAAAAAAAAGTTTTTTTTTATATAGTTTTTTAAAATTGAATGAATCTTAGAGGGGTTAATATCGAGTATCAAGAAGTATCAAAAATTATACCAAGTAGATAAGTGCAATGTGAATATGTACGTATCGATAGTTCTCATTGAGTGTTTTAGTATCAAATCAGTTAATATTTTGATATTATTAATAGTATCGATACCGATTCGATTTATACTACTTATATGTATGTATACATATTTCTATGTATATATATATACATATTTAAGAAAATGAATGGCGCGATCTAGATCTCTTCAAAAGAAGATTCAATTGAACGAGATAGTATTAGAATGTAAAAAATAAATAAATAAACTAATGTTTAATAATCAAGCTGGAAAGTAAATGCAACAGTAGATAAATTCAACTTAATTCGTTGAATTATGTTGTGAGAAATTTCTTTTTCTTTTTTAATCAAATCATGGCTGTTTTCTTTTTTCCATTTGTCCTTTTGTAAGATATTTCGTCCATTTGTAAGATATCTTTAGCACGTACATATATTCATTTTATTACCAAATAACAGATTTTATAGAGATAAAAAAGAATCACTATAATTAATAAATACCCAATGAAAAATTTTGATGCAAAATAAAAGAATTACAATAAATGCAGCTTTTCTTTTCTTTTTTTTCTTTGCAAAATTTTAACCTTCATTTCTATTCAAAACTTGTCTTTAATTTCATTTATCTTTGAGATGTGACAAATTGAAAAGTAAATTACATGAATGAAATAGAGAAAGAGGGAAATTATACTTAACCTATTCACATTTGAAATTTAATATTTTAGTAAGTTATCAATTAATTCGACGATAAGCGTGTTTACTTTTAATAAAATTGATTGGATTATAATCCTTTTTATAACTCTACGATAACATATATTTCTATTATTAATGATTAAATAAAAAAAAAAATTTTTTTCTCACAGACTAGAAAAATATTTAGCTCTGAAAAGATTAATATGTACGTAACATTCAATTAAAAAATATAACACAATGGAGTTAAAAGGTAGCGTAAAGAGCAATCGTATACGTAGTTCAATAAAATCGAAAAAATCGTTTATACCGAAAGTCGAAGTGGTTACAGAGAATGTTTTTGTACCGATAATAAAGACCGTATTTACGAAGAAATGTGGTGATGCAATACAGTGTAATTCTTCCGTACCGAAGGTCGAACTTGTTAAGTTCTACCAATGTAACAATGGCACAAAAATGGCGTTATTAAAAAAATCGTATCTTCAAGAGAAGAGATATGCAAACTCAATTCTCTATCCGAAACAGGTTATTTATTTAAAAATTGAACTACTGTTTCTTCCATCGTTTCTGATCTCATTTTTTTTCTATTTCATTCTCTTCGTTCCTTTAGTATATATAAACGTAATGAAAAAGAAAATTGCCTGTGTTGTAAAAGCTCATGAAACAATTATATTGCTGTTATGTATGAAATTTCACTCCAAATGTTTTTTTTTTTTTTTTTTGATAAATATTAACTTTAGGGAAAACAGTTTCGATAATCTTGATATTCGCATACATTGTTAAAGACACTCTTGAATAATTTCCAAAAGATTTACGCTAGTAATTCTTTAAAAAATTATTAATCGTTAAAAATAGGATTTTTCAAGTGAACTATATTTTGAAAACGTATTAATTGGTTTTTTGAAATTACGGAAATTATTATTTTTATTAAAAAATAACAGCAAATAAATTTATTGTAAACAGTAATTTTTGAATGTTAATTACGATAAATATTTATGAAATACATAGACGGTACCCTTAACTCGAAATAATATAACTTAATTTAATTTATCTTTGAATTAAGTTTAGATTCAGCATAGATCAGATTAGATTATATTTAATTATACGTTAAAGTTTTAAACAAAATTTTCATTCAATAACAATCAAATATTACAACATACATTAGCTTTATAGCAGAAAGATTTTCTTTCGTGTTCTATATTTAATAATTAATAATTAACTTTGTAAACAATAACAAGCGATAGTCAAAACCTCTTGAAAATCACTCAGGAAAGTGTCTTCGATAATATACGTGAAGATCAAGATTATTTGAACTGTTCCCCAAAGTCAACATTTATTATTTTTTTTTTAGATATCAATAAAATTAAACACAATTAAATGTCAAAAAATAGAAAAGTTTTGTTTACAATAATTAAGATTGCAATGATATTATGGAAAATAAAGTAAAATTTCACTCAAGATAATTTTTAAAGATTTACTTGTAACATAAATGTACTTTCAGACCAATATAATAAATAAACACAAAAAAGTAATGTTGTCAGGAAAATCGCATTCGATTAATAAAAGTTATAGTTTTATAAACAATCAGAAAGAAAATATTCCTCGGCGATCAGAGAATAAAAAGCAACAAATATTAATATTTCCTTCATCGATTTCTGATCTGCCTTTGACTTCGTTCAAATGTCAATCTCCTTCGATGGACGAAAATATAATTAGATCAAATAATTGGAAGAAGAAAGATAAAATTAATGAAAAAGAAACGATTGACAGCATTAATCGTATTTCGGCGAATCTCCCAAAAACATACTATAATGATACAAAATTAAGTGCTAATGAAAAAATACAAATATCAGAAAAGAATATCTTAAACAATTCAATTATGTTCAATAATACTTCAAATATTTCGATTGCATTACGTTCAGCAGCCATAACAGCGAGTAGGCAGAAAGAGAAAGATGAAAAACAATCTATTCTTGATCCTTATCGTGGATCTATTTTAAACGATATCGATATAAGAGGGATAATTTCTAATGATGTTATTAATTATGACGAAGAATTAAAATACCCAATCAAACGTATTGAATCGAAACCTTTTAATCAAGTTCAATGTACCATGTTTGATTTTTCGACATCAGATAAATTTTCAGAGACGAACAGGAATAACACTATAGAAACTACGCATAGTAAAATCTTGGCTACGCGTAATTTTCACAATCATTCCCTGGAAAATATCAATTATTCAATTCTATCATTTCTTACAAAGAATCAGCCTCAATACCAGGATTGTGCAAATTTGCAGAAAAATAACCATGTTTGCAGGATAAAGTATTCATGGCAAGTCATTGGAACAGGTTCCCAAACATCAAAAACACTTCTGAACAGTTTAGTTGAAGAAAACAATCTTTCTGATGGCGAATCAGTCTACAACTGTAGTGTTAAGTATTCTTGGCAAATTATTGGAATCGCTACACAAACTTCTCAAAGAGATTTCACCATTTCTGAATATCAATCCGCTATGTCATTTTTATCTGCAAGAACAAATATAATTCGTCGTTTTGCTAAAGAAACTCTATGTGATTCACTCCCAGTTACAGTTTGGCGAAAGGGTAAAAGATTTATTGTATTAAACAACCAATATACACAAACATTTACTCATAAAGAATGTCAGACAATTTTTACAGAACTCTACAAAAAACACGACGATTAAAAAATATTGCTAATTTTATATCAAAATTATTGATAGTACAAATAAAATAAAAACATTATGTTTAATATTGTGAAAACTTATATGTATGTACATATGTTATCAATAAGGTATACGTCTTTCATTAGTTTTTAGTTCAGTTCTACTTTACTTTCAAATTAAACAAAAATTTATTTATTCGACTAAAAATTTCTCAATTATACATATATAGAATATTTTGCATTAGTCTTTAGCTGGTATCATCAACTCACAAACTGCCAATCCAAATCAAGTTCTAGATATTTTCATAATATTTTCATCGACATTATGCAGTATAGTTTCTAATAATAATATACAGTTAATAAAAACAAAAATACGTATCTTAAGATCATCGCTAAATGCTATCCAGAGCATCCTCTGCATCCGCAATGGATGCATTCCACTATTCTGCCTTCTTCGAGTTTGCCTTTAGGTACTCGGCAAATACAATTTGTACCAAAGTTAGTATCCCTGTGTTGTATACAACGTAAGCAACACAAATTTTCATATCCGACTTTCTTCCATTTGGCAATCAAATTCCTATCCGCTATATTTTCGTTCAAGCAATAATCATACAATTCTGAAAACAGAAAATATAATAAATAAGAGAAAGTTAAATAAGGAAATAAAATAATCAATGATATTTCACCTCGACTTATCGCTTTCCGTCTGTAATATAAATCATATATGTATCGTGATTTTTGATGGTGAATTTTAAATATGGGCCATAAAGATTCCTGTTTTCGTTTCCCTTCATGAGGTTCCGTTTCGGCTATGATCCAAACACAATTAACAATTAAAATTATTTTGGATGAAAGATGAAAACATTTCGCTATCAACATAACCTCCTACTTCATAACCTCTATTTTTTTTTATCATTACCTTCTCGCATTTTCTGTTCCAATTCCTCTAATGTTGGTTCGATTAATTCCCAACCATCCGGTGGAGGTTTTTTACTTCTACGCACTTTAGGCATTTCAAATTCGTATCAATGTTTATCAGAAGACAGTTTATAGCAACGCAGATGAGATATATGAATAGACATAACATATTATCGGGATTTCGTGCCCCATGTTCTGTAGTACCGACATAGTAAAAAAAATGACTGGCTTTTTAGCACAATAAACGCTTAAACAACTATAAGTTGGAAAACTACATCAAGTAAAACGATCGAATTTGATCAAGTAGCAAACACGCCAGAAACATGATTTTTAAAATCCATTACAATGTTTTCAAATTTTAACACCAAAATGTAAAGTTAGTAACTAACCGAAATCACTCTACTATATATTAGAAAGAGTTTTATTCATGTTTTATGGATTTATCATGGCTTTTTTCATTATATAGCAAATAAAAACTTAAAAATTATTAATACAATTAAGTATAAATATAAGCTTTTAAGTATAAATAATTTATACTTTGCAAAACATACTTAAAAATAGTTAATTAAATTTTCAACTATTTCTTAACATTATTATAACACTAAAATATTGGGATTATATTTTTTCATTTACTTATGTTGCAAATTTATGTTATATTTTTAACAATTTTATTATAATTATCCATTGGGTATGAATAATAACAAATTCTGTTATTCATTAGTTAAAAATTAAAAATTATTCGAAATTTTTCTATAAACTACTTCTTTCTCTAGCAATATTATAATAATAATAAGACTGTGTTATTTATTTAATATGAATTTCTATTTCACAAAGAGAAAAATCGACTAAATCTCGCAAACTCGACTAAATAAATGTTTTTACAAATTTAAAACAAAGGAGCACTGCAAATTATATTTTTGTATGTTGAATGATTTTAAGGTCAAATGAAATAGACCTTTATAGTTTTCTTCAATGGCATTTGTCAAGATGAATTCAACGATTTATGCATGATATCATTTATTGTTGAAAAATATTTAAAATTGCGTTATAAATTGGTGACATTATAAATTAGTTAACTAAATTTGAATCTGAATTTAATCTGATGGCTATAATATTTGTAATAGAATGACATAATAAATTGAGATCCGGATTCCTGAAGTTGAGATCTACACGAAATAAAAACCACTAGTTGTTAACTATTATACAATTTCACAGAACTTTATTAGAGCAAGATAAGATTTTCCATTCAATAATATCTTGACGTAAAAATATTTTGTGTAGCCTCTTTTCATCGCGCTTATATATCTTTTTCTAATGTGTACTTTGATTTTTGATCGAACTTTAAGACGATTCATAGCATGTTGAATTCCTAACAAAGTATTTAAAGGGAGATGGGTTTTAAATTTCCTATTCAAAGCATACTTGTGAAGTACATTCTAAGAAAATTTTGTCATCTCTAGTACTGTTCTATTCGTCAGGAAACGAAAACATAAAAAACATAATATTTCAAATTTAAAATCAGGAACAGGATAAACAATTATTTTTAATTCTTTTTTTTTTATTATTATTTTTAACGAAACTTCTTATTTCTTGAAATATATATTTATTTATTTTTCATGTAACAATAAATAAACAATAAGAATTTTCTTATTTTAAAAATTTGTTCTTTTTCATTTTGATTGTTTATTAGATATTTGAAGACAATGCAATTTTTAGTAATTAAAAAATAACTCACCTTCCGCTGCAACCACTGATAAAGCCAAATTTTCACCAATTTATCTAAAATAATATCGTGAAAATTGAACGAACTCTAACAAAAGAAATAGAAAAAGTGATATTATGTCATATTTATACGCAGCGTGCCTTTCATTCATCTTAGTTTTTCTATTATTTCATAACGCAGCGATAATGAATAAAATAGAAATAATAGCACTGACAACGAATGAAATAATAGAATTAACAGAATGGTGAATGTGTGAAAGAAGTCTTATCTTATCTTATTCATCCTGAAGTATATTAAATGTTTACTGAAGCCAGCATAAATGTTTATCAAAACAGTATATCAGCGCAATTAAGCTATTTAAAAATTACAACATATTTTAGAAAAAATAAATGAGCATTGAATGTACCACGAATCTTGTTAGAATACATTTAATATATACATAATAAATTATACATTTAATATATACATATATGTTTACACTATACAATATATATTGCTAAAAATATGTATTCAAATATAACGCATGCGCACTGCATTCCGCGACTTAGGCTGTCGGCTGGAGAGGCTGGCCTCAATTGTCTGTGACATTCAGTCCATAATGTGATTCGGCATAATCTTTATGCAGCTGGACTCACACAAAACAGTATGCCGGTATCGGGCGCGCTCTAACAAAATAAGTACCGCGAAAACAACAAAGGGACATATAATCGCATCATCGATTCTGAGTCGAGATGGAGTTAGAGAATTGAATTCTGAGTGACAGCCGCAAACGAGTGACAGTGAAGATGGCATGCGATAGACGCGGAGCTGGGAGAAAAAACGATACGCGCAAAACGTGAGAGAAAGGATGATTCTCAAGGACATATTTGCAGAGGTTATCCGAATTGGAACGTGGCCGAAAGTGAAGCGTGTGGTACAAGATATTTAGAACATGCGAATATGTACTACATAGTCCAACCATGATCCTATCATCATTACGTTAATTTTCGAAGCCCGGGGACTAATAACCGCTTTTTCGTCGTTGCTGGCTCGACGTTGCGAATCGCGCGACCAATTGTTAATGTTTCAATCGCGGCAATGGCCGATCGCGAATAACGTGAGACATGGTGCCATTGCGTTCCGATTGCAATGTATCGTTGAACGCCGGTGCGGTAATCAAGTGTACAGTTTTTCCAACAACGGACTTTTCAAGCTCGGAATTGCAGTCGCTATAATAATGCAAGGTGCCTCGTGAAACACAAAGACGAAATGACATGCGACAGATTGTTACTCGTCATTCTTCTGATGATATACGGTTTGTTTATAGTCGAGATTAGACACCATTATTATAAGTAAAATAGAAGAGATAATAAACGTTAAAATTGTATTAAAGAGGAACAGGCAAATTAAAATGAGTGCAAGAGAAATGGAATACAAAGTAAACTTTAAAAAATAAAGGCACTGTCAATTTACCAATATTTTCATGATTCGATAATGGCATGCCTAAAATTGAACCGGGGGAAAGGGGTAAATGTAGGGTGATTCAGTACGATTCTTATAATAATAATTATTATAACTGATTAATTAATTAATTGATTATCATTATCAATTAACGTTAACCGTGCAAAAGTAGTCGTAATAAATCACAAAATAGAAGAAAACAGATGATAAAAGCTAAAATATAAACAAAAAGAAGGAAGAAAGTAAGACGTACTATTCTATTGGTCGTACAAGCAGCAAATCGCTATATACCGTCAAATAGAAACTTTGCGAATATCTTGTACTTCAGTACCTCTACTGCAGTAAACTATTCACATTAACCACGGAAGTTCAGTACTGCTATTTCAATCGGTATTTTTGTTTGGAGTAATCTCCTTTATCACCGTGATACTAGATACGATTGAAACCCTAACGGTGAAAAAACGGATCGTCTCAACTGCAGCGAGTCCAGACTCTCTCATTATATAGGAATAGAGTTGGTTCGAAGATTACAAGTATTCGATCTGTGAGTTCAACAAAGCGGAAGACGATGCGTAGAAGGAGACAAAGACTCGACAAGACGAAGACAAACTCGACAACGATTTTTACAGTGCGAAGGAAAATCTGCATCGAGACGAATAGATATGAACGGAAGCGTGTCAACTTCGAAAATTTCAGATACGAGTCGAGGAATCTATCCAGATCGGTCCGACGAGAATTTACGGCAAAGTGTAGAATTCACTGTAAGCGTAAATCGCCGAAGATGCTAGTAGTCTCGTGACAATGGCATTGATTGATTGAAGAACATAGCTAGCACGAAGATCAACTCTACCGAGAACCAAGTTGGATTGCGACGAGCACCTGAATACTTTGAGCAAGTAGAAGGATGGTAGAGGCCAGAGTCGAGGAAAGCACGGACATGTAGGTGGACATCAATAATACAGTTAGTCTTTTCTTTTTTTCCTGCGATTCGAATTGGAATTGGGGGATGATATCGTTTCCGTTCAAAATAGTCGCGAGGATAATTGAATCTGCGAGTATCTAATATCCGGTAGGAACGTTGAATCGAAGAGAGCGTGATATTAGTTGCATCTTGATTGGTCAGCAGTCGAGATCGATGATTAATGCTGAACGGACGAGGAATTCCTGTTCTCGGAACCAAACAGATTTACGAGCGTTGTCCACACCAATTGGTTACGTGAGATTAGGTACAATCTGGGACAAAAAGATACGCCATCCCTCATGTGTACTCAGTCCTGAATATACAAAGATAATACATATTTAGTACACCATGTATTATATATTGCGTATTTTATATTGTACGTAACACACAAAAATCAATTTCTTGGAACTTGGTTTGTGAATGTTGTCGAAAGAAATGCTAATACGAACTGATGCAAATGGAACAAAATGATACGATAGACTGTATGAAACATACCTGCATATTGGTTTAGATGGTTCATCAATATTTCGTGATGGTACCTTTCCTCTGTATAACATCAATTAAACACTTTGAAGTGGATTTGTATAATTTTTTAATTTTCTTTTGTGGCAAATCATTCCATTCTTCTACTATCTTAGATTTTAATTCTTAAATTGTTTGAAATTATATTCCTCCTGTAAACTTTTACAGAAAAGTCTGCCTACACATTTTCTATAATATTTATCGACCTTGTCGGCCAATCCAGCAACATGTTTCTTCTAATCTATATGATTTGTGACAAATTCTAAGCGTTTCTCTTTATGCTATAATGTAAAGAGAGTCAGTGTTCCAATATCGGACGTTTTAAATGCTTATGATCTTTTAAAACATGTAATAAATTCTTTTTCTTTATCATTAAGCCTGCTGCTTTCGTAATTTCTCTTCTAGTCTTTTTAGAGTTGGAAGCTTCACGTACAGTGGCTCCTCTGTTAGCACGGACGTGGACATCCATTAGATTTTTGTAAACTGTAATTGTCGGAATTTTTTAACAAAACACGCACTATACGACTTCGATTGATAAATTTCACAATTTTTGAAATGGAATACCTCTTAAATTGAAAGAACAAAATTCAATCGATTTTGCTTTTTTTAGAACCTTTGCTCGACTCAGTTTTGAACTAGAATTGAAAATAATACGCTGTATACTGCCTACGAATGTACTCGATACGATACGTTTGTTCTCGTTAACGTTTTAGCAACGACTAAGAAGGATTTGAAAATGTACATGTGGCACTTTGTCCGATTAGAAGAAGCTACATATTTGCATTTCTTTCCATAACATTCCAACAAATTGATTTTTTGTGTATTGACGTACCATGTTAGGTATAACATACACAGTGTACTAAAAATTATTATATTAATATTATTATTGATATTAATATATTTATATGAATATATATATATATATATATATATATTTAAAATATATACATAAATATATATAAATATAATTATATAAATATTAATATATTAATTATTTTCCATATATATTCAGAACTGAGCACAGATGTGCAATAGCGTATCTTTTTGTTTTGTACTATGCTTCGCAATCAGCTGATCGAGTTTGTCTGATGTGGTCATCATTGCGATAACGTTTTGCGCAAGAATCACACGAATTCAATTGTCCAAATCACGCGACATAATTTTGCATTTCGTTTGCGATGGAAAATTTTCGAAGCAAGTTTGCGAGATTTGCAATTTCTAACTTATGGAATTGGAAATCGTAAAGCCTCGAATTCCTTAGATGTTGACCTTGTCCGCGAAGATTAAAATCGTCGTGGCGCGACTTTACGAAGCAAGATCACGCACTCATGCTGCTATACGAGAGAAAATCTTTATCGATCCTCCTTTCTCTCTTAAATCGCGCTCATTTCACGTCATGGCTATTAGTTCCGGTTTTTTCACGAACGTCTTGAAAATGTCTTGAAAATTTCTCGTCGTCTCCTTTTCCCTCTGTGAGACTACGAGACACAACGTGGAGGCTGTTTAACGATCTTTATTCCACGCCATCCACGACATATATGAGCCGTTTATTTTGAAAGTTGTTCCATTTATCTTTAAATCAAGATATTTAATGGTCTGCGTTTTGATAAATTAATAAAAATATTAGTAACTGATAATATGATGTAATGTTTTTGTGTTTCTAAAGGTGTATAATTTACCAATCCAATTAGTGTGATAAACATTGTTTAGAAAATAACATGTTTTTCATTTCGAAATTAATGAAATAATTTTTATAATTTTTAAAAAGTACAAGTCCCTTGAGAAAAATAAAATTTCCTTAAAACAAAAAAAATATTACAATTTTGTGTTATAAAATTAAAAAATATCCAATTTTTATTCGCTATTAAAGAAACTGTTACATTCAAATAATATTTCGTAATTTACAATTCATACTTTCCTAATTTACGTATGAAAGGATTTAAAATAATTGGTATACAGGTGGTATATAATGTAATGAGTCCATTATATCGTATTTTAGTGTTGCGATTGGTCTTACATTTTTTGTTTTCGGTTGTGTCAATTCAATAATATTATTATAGTTTTTTAGTCTCACCCGACGCAGTAGTAAATTCAGAGTTTTGAATAGTGCATCTTCATTCATTGATGTTTTATGGAACATTTTATATGATTCAGTTCTCAAAAATCGCATCCAACATGTTTTTAACCAATTTACACTTTCTCCATTAGTATTTTTCAATCTTCTAAAAACTGCGTCCTCTAGAGGTTTGGTTGAAATGAAATCCTCTATATTTAATGGAATTATTATTATTTAAAAAATCAATATCTGAGCTAATCGAACACTTTAATAATAAAAAATATAGCTTTTATCTGATAAAATTTTACTGCATAGTATATTTCATATCAGTTTAATACTCTTAAATGGGAATTAGGCTACTTGCAAAATAAAAATTTTTATTCTATTAACCAGCTAATTTTCTATGTACAAAATCTTAGTGATTTTAAATATATTAGTCACAATTTGTTTGAAAATGAAAAAATAACGTAGAAATGTAAATATTAAAACAGTTAGCTTGATTTTTTTGAAAAATGTCTTAAGCCACTTTAAAAATAAACGGCTCATATATCGGAGAGCATCGGTGCAGAAGATTGCGACAATTAGCCTTGAAGCACCCTTTCGTGACTCGTCCTTGATAAAATTCGCCGTGCAGCTCAATTAAATGCCAGACACTTCTATTTCGGTTCGACCTTTCGGCGATTCGAGTCTTGCCACTCGAAACCCGATTTCTTCAGCTGACAATCTGCTTCCCAGAACTACATATTTTGAATTCGTTGCACTTTCCTGGCTGGGTGGCTTCTTATTAACGTCAGAAAGACGAGAAAACAAGACCGAGATGAGACAAGACGAGACGAGACGAGACGAGACGAGACAAAGTACGATAAAATACAGTTCCTCTTATTTATTAAGGATCATGATTAGATCGACCTTGGAATTGCAGGCAGTAACTGATTGCAAACCGCCTTTATCCGCGTCAAAATTTCCGATGGCGTCCACAGGTACGATGCTGGGGATACCACGCGATTGCTGGGCGCCGTTTTTTATTGCCTCAGACTCGTGTGAATTCGATATTCGATTCGGTCTTTGTTAAATCTGACCTGCTTTGCGCGCAGAGTATTAAAATAATCCAACGAGTGGATTCTTTCACTGACGTCGCCACATCAAAAAAATCGCTAAAAGGATGTGCCTAATGTACTAATAAATCTTTCTTTACCTTTTGTGATTCGTAGTTTCTCGAAGAAAACGGTGAAAATGCCGATGAGAATGCACGATGAATTGAACTTGAAACAGCTATCCTTGAAAATGATTATCTCGTGGAGAGCGATAATTTTAAATTGAATGATGGTTATCTAATGCAGTGTAGATCTTCCGCTGCGTAACACGTAATTGGTTTCCCTTAACATTCTCTGAAACAGTCGAACGATAAAAATCTCTTATCCAACATCTTACGAAAGTAAAATCGTATTAGGTTGTAATTGAGTATCATACGACGATAAAAATCGTCCATATGATTGACTGATATTGTCGGTCGGACAGAATATTGAATCAACCAATAACGAACCGTAATAATTAATTTAAAGATATTTTTGACAAAGTCGATCCGTTTATTTCACGAAACAGGCTGTTTTTTATTTCACAAATTAATAACTTCGAGAAATTACTTATTTCTATTAGAACTGTTACACATTGTCGAGCAGTTAGTTGTCAAGACCAAAATCAAAAACCAAATTCGACAAACAAGCTCGTTATAGCTTCTTAGTAAAATTGCGTATACTTGCATTTGATCAAGTACATTTTATTTATCATAGCGGTCCCTCGTATTTTTGTGATCGTTGATGACTCGTTAGTCACTGCGACCAAGTGTATAATATTTCAGTATGTCAAAATTGTACAGATGGTACAACCGGACTAGGAAGTGATTTCATTTGAAAAAATGAGTTTAAAAGAAAGCGTTGAAGCTTAGATAGCTTCAAGAAACGAAAAAACGTGTTCGAAGCATTCTCCATCGAATAGCTAGACGGTTATAGCAATTGTAATTAAATATACAAAAACCTTCCAATTTAAGACGTTAGACTTTTTATTAGGATGAAGAAGTTATTCGGTAAATTTAGAACGATTGAAGCTAATAGTTTGCCCACTTTTTCATGCTTATAAAAAGTCTTAACCGCCGCCGCAATCGATTACGGTTAACACACTGAATGCTATGGGAATCATCAATGACAAGCGAATCGAAGATTAGTAAAAACACATAATTCGAGTAAATGTTAATATTTTTAAATTTTTCAATATTAGCTTCGTAGCCTTAGTTTCACTACAATGGTGTGAAGAAATTAATGCAGCATAAAGCATACAAAAATTATTTTATTTATAATATGTATGTGTATATTTATAATATTTTTAATATAATTATAATATTATTTATATTATTATGTATATTTTAATATAATTATAATATTATTATTGCATA
>KQ435889.1:348903-365350 GCA_001276565.1 Melipona quadrifasciata
TAAATCAATACAATCTTCATAATGTGACTTCTTTGGCACAATTTTTTGTTTCAGCTCTATTTAATAAGTTTTGAATTTTTTTCATAACGTCTTCTACAAAAATCGTCGCTCGATCCTGGTTTTCTTGTCATTTTTTTCACTTTATGGCATAATTTTCTCTATAGGCTTGTACGTGAAGAAGTGCAACCCTCAATTTCACTATACAGTAAAAATAAAATATCGTTAAAAAAATAAGTGAAAATCGATGGAACGCATTTGAGCGCTGTGAGGGTCACTGGTGACCCTTAGTAAAATAAATCCATTAAACGTGTTTATGCTTCAATTTATCCGTTGCAGATAATATTTCAATATAATATATTGTACCATATTGTACAATAAGAAATTCAGCGTGATTTATACTTTGATATCATATCAGACAATGTGTACCACCAAATATGTAGTTAAATTCGTTCGGTAAAAGTTACAATTAGAAAAAATTACCATACAGTTAAAATTAGAGAAAATTTGAAGTATATTTATTGAAATAAAGTAAGATTTATTTAATTTCAATTCAATAATTATAATTGATAATTAATCAAGTGGTAATTTTTATTTGTAATAAATAATCATTTATTTGTTTTTATGCAATTTTTTAAAATATTCCAAACATAGTCTCCTTCTGATTCAGAGTTGGAATGTTCTTCCTCCGTGGTATAGTCATAAGATTTATTATCTAACGATTCATCTTTTTCATCTGAAGAGGATGAGAGTATTACTGAATTTAATTTTTTTTCTGGCTTGCAATTATAAATTAATCAGACGAATCATCTACTTCCATATCAATGTTATCCATATTCTAATGGACAAAAATTAAAAAAAAATAAAAAATACTAACGACTGTTACTTATATATTTACTTATTACTCTGTTGCGATTTACTCATAGAGACCACTTCGCGTTTGATAAATGTAGAAATTCGAGGAATTTTTAACAATTCTTCTTAATGAATGTTTAATATTCTTAATGAATGTTTAATATTCTTGCGCTAATAATTGGATAAATTATAATTTAAGTATCGTTCCGCCGCATCTTTACGTTTGTGCTGTTGGGTTAACGATATATCATCAAAATGATCAGGGTCTTTCTTAATTAACATCTCTTTCCTGTATTTTGCTCGTATATTGACGTATTTATGAATGCATTTTAGATGAAACTAAAAAAGATGAGATCACCATTCACGAAATTGAAGATTTATACGTGAGAGTAGAATTTGTGTGAATCTTATACGCAGTTGGACAGAAATTTAATCTATTTATTGCTAATAAAAAGTCTACAAATTTAACTATTTATTTTTTCATAATAGATATTAATTCTTTAGCATTGCAACAGTCTGACACTATGGAAACAATTAAATTCAGAAAATGAAAAATGAATAAAGGCTTTATATGAAGTTATCTCATTTTAATGTGATAATTTTTCAAGATAATCAAAAAAATATCTGTTCGATATTTACCTATGAATATACCTAAATTTGTGAATCAGAAGAGAGCACGCGAATGTTTAAATGTTCCTGCTTTGTCTTATTTTTTCCGGTACTTCTTTTACTTCTTTGACGTAACCTTAAACATAATATAATAAAAACTCTCTATTTTTCGTACATCTTATTATTCGAATATTATATCATCAGAATAAAATGTAACTGAAATTAATATAACTAACTTTTAATAACTGGAAGTGATATCTGTTACTAACAGATATTCTGTTTTGCTAATTCAATTGTTAATTGCTAATTAATTTGCTAATTAAAATTCAAATATTAAGATAATTGAAAAATCTACTGTATATGAAATTAGAAGGTTTATTTTATTTTTTCCTTTGTTTATGTAGAGCTTTAATTATTACAATATTCTAGAAAAATCACGAAGCAACGTAGAGAAAAAAATTGGTAGATCAAGCCACACATTGATTTATTGAAGTTCTTCTATGAAATGATGTGGCTCCAATTTCGTTTCATATTTTGTTTTTTACAATATTTATAATTGACGTGTCACATGAAGCAATTAATTCTTTCACTCCGGCACGCTTGTAACAAACGTGATTGCGTATAAAAATTAATTATTGCCATATTGTGATCTTCTTTGTATGGAATAACTTTTGTTAGCAAAATTTTTGAAATATTTGAAAATAGGTCACTTTTTATCATTCTCTATATGTAAACATCTATTTTACGAAAATATATACAGAATATTCTCCAATTGATCGTACAAGCGTTTAACAGATGATTCTACGTGAACAAATAAGTCGAAAAAAAAGTATAGAATTTTTTCATTCGTTTTCAAGAAAATCAGACTTGATCATTTTTCACTTATATTTTGATTTATTTTAAGTTGGCTTCAATCGACGACAATCGTCTGCGGAACATTATTAAACGTTAACGATTATGATAATCGCGTCGGCGGTTTCGATATTCTCGAAAATACATATAAAAACATTCTATACTAGACAAAACATTCTATAAGACGTTATATTTTTTGTCAGTATGAAGAAATCTATTGTATCAATTTAGAAGTTTATGACTAACGCCCGTTTTTTCTTGCTGATAAGAAATCCTAACGGCCGTCATGATTATTGATTTTTGTTATCGTCTCCGGTAGACGATCGTGGGCCTATTATGTTTAGCGTCAAGAACATCGATCGTTTTAAAAAGATGTTCAAAATAACATTACGTTAATTAATATTAATTCATAATAAAATTATGTTAATATATCGAACTAAACTAATTAAATTGATTAACTATAATTCGTCAATTAACGCTTATAAAATAGGCCCGCCATCACTGGAGAAGATAGATACGATTCGAATCGGATATAGAAGAATACAACAGTATCGAGAAAGTATCAGTAGTCAATAATTCATTTGAACGGAATCACCGGGTCCTTTATAATCTATCAACTAAAAACTATTATTTCGACATTTATTTCGAGTACAGATATTACGAGTACCTCCCAATATCATGCGGAACGCGACTCAACAGAAGCCTTAAATGAAAAAATTTTATTCTTTCTTTTCGACTCGTTTTTTGATATAGAATCACGTTTTTTTTGGTTGTGCCATTAGTCATGGAACACCTTGTATATTTTCGGAATGAAGTAGTTAAATCGAACGATTCTTTGACTATTTCTTCCAATCATGGTCATAAAAAATTCTTTCGTATTTTGAAAGCAGTTCTCCAAGTAGTGGTGTTATTCTATTTCCATTTGAGAGCAAGCAACAACGCGACTGTTCTCAGACACAAAGAATCACAACGATTCTCTCAAATAATCACTCTCAGTGTTTATTTGCGGGAAATAGTCTCGAGAGCGTTAGTTTTTCTCCCGATAATTTTACTTTAAAACGAACACACACCACAATAAAGAATACAGATAAATACCGCTTTGGATACAGTCACGTTTTTCCTTCACCGTTATTTTTTGAGACGACGTTGGCTATTGATCCAACATAACCTACCAATGAAGACAGTATCACCAACTAATGAGATCATCGTTACGCGATAGAACTCGAGCGTGCGCATTTTTCGAACGGCTAACAGCAATTTCAATCAGGTGTTTTAAAATATTTTCAAATAACATTATTTTTAAATTACTTTTTAAAGTTATTTCAAATATAATCTATTTGTGAAATAACAAAATTATATTATTAAGTATTTCATATCAAAATTAAATTAATTTATTTTCAGTTAAATGATTTATTTGTTATTTTATCAAATAAATTATTTACTATTTGCAAGGATCTTTATTTGTTATTTGATTTTGATAGAAACATCTTGAGAAATTCTCAAGGTTTCTCAAGGTATAACGTCTAATGTTTATATTTACTATGACTATGGCATAGCTATTACGCTTATCTATAGACAAAAGTTGAAATATGCATGTAAATAAAATTCGATTTTTTGATGACGAGAAGAAATTTAGATATGCACCATGACCATATATTTGTGACAAGTATTTGTAAAATATAATATTTCCACTCCGTCTTTGCCATCGTTAGGGAGATTATTCTCATTTACAATTTTAACAGATATTCCCAAATTTTGTTCATCAACCTTAAGACCAAAAATTAAGACAAATTTCTGCTGTGATAATATACATTAATACATTATTTTTATTTTCATTGATTATTTCTTTTTTTATTTCATATTTTAATTTCAGTGATATTTATTTTGAATGTTATTGTTAAGACAAATAAATATTAAGACAAATAAATATTATTCTCTCAAATAATCAGTTCTTCTATTTATTATTTTCTCAATTATTTGCATAACTTCAAATTGACCAAGTAAACTATACCTACCATTAATTTAAATCAATCATTTATCAAATACTAAAGAATATTATTTTAAAAATTTATTTACAAATTATTATTTGAAATAAATTTCGTCCAGTTTTCGTTGCTATTACAAGCAGTTATTGCACGAGCCTTTCGAAGCACGAAAGCTCTCCATAAACTCTGTGATTTTATTAAAAAATTTATAAAATTTTATGATCGTTGGTATTTACACTTCTCACAAAAATTAGGGGATATTTTACAATGAATATGAAGCAATAAAAAAATCAAATGCTTCTTTTTTTTATCGCTTCCTATTCATTTTGAGATATCCCTTAATTTTTGTGAGCAGTATAGATTCCGTAATTGCGCGAAACGTTGACGTTACGCGCTTCGAATGAAATTCTAGTCCCTTCCATATCTATCGGACAAATATTCCCAAAGTTACATTATATTCGAGCCTCCGTTGTCTTTACTGCCAGACATCTCGAACTATATTTCCATCGCGTTTGGTTACCAAACAACATGAGAGACTTAAATTTTGTTTCAAGATTCAGGATTGAATTTCCAACGTTCCGTGGATAATTATCGATTAACTTCTTTTTAATAAATGTGATTTCGCGTGAGGAACGGACTGCAAGGTCAAGAAATTGGCGATCAGATACGAAAC
This sequence comes from Melipona quadrifasciata, assembly GCA_001276565.1. Lineage (NCBI taxonomy): Eukaryota > Metazoa > Arthropoda > Insecta > Hymenoptera > Apidae > Melipona > Melipona quadrifasciata. The sequence continues at coordinate 353,875 of KQ435889.1, forward strand.
GTATGCGATGAAACTCAAGCTCGATGAATCTTGATGAAAAATTTATTTTTCCCAAAAAAATCTTGTTAAAGTCTGCGTCATTTTTAATTCTTTCAACCTCGTAAGACGTGCTTGCCTCGAACAAATCGCGCAAACTCGATTCTCGAATCATCAGCATTAAATGCTTCAAGCGGTTTTAATGTACGACATCGAAGATTTTAAAGTACGACTAACCAATATTTTAAAGTATTTTTCACCACCTTTAAAATATTTTTCTCGTTCTTTTTTCGCAGGCGATTGTTTGCGTTTCTCAACCTTCTATCTTTTTCCTTTCTCCCTTTTCTTTCTCTTTCTTACTGGTTTTGACGTATGTTTTCTTACAGTTTTCCTACAAACTTGATTCTGCTGTTTAGAGCCGACATCATGCTGCTGAAGGTGGACGAGCTTTACAATAGCACTGAACTCTGTGGTACCGATAATGGCACATCCGCTGGTAAATACGATCAATCTAATGCTGGAGAAATTCCTCAACAAAATGACCGCGAAGAACGTTAGTGAAAACATCAAGTTAGACTTCAAGAGCATGAAGACTTTCAACGCGAGTACGTCTATCTTGAAAAAATTTTGCAATAATGTACGTATGTATCCTGAAAAAATTTCGCAATAATGTACGTTGTATTTATAGATCGACTTGTGTATCTTTGCAGAGTCGCGTTTCATTTCACCGATCGCCAGTGTCAAACATATTCCAGAACTCAGTTATTATTTTTGCCGATCGGGAATTCTACAACAGACTGTTACAGTCTTGCGTTGTCAATAGCTGCTTTGTCTTCGCGTTAACTGCTTAGCTTTTCCCTTCACAGATCAAGTTCCTCGTATTTCTCAACGCGGATATATTCGCTAGGCCAGTAAACGCGATTGCTCTGCAAGTCGACGCAGAATCTTTCCTAACTAAAACCAGAGCGTATGTAAAGTAAGTATGCTGTCGGTCGGCTGAACTACCACGTGAGAACGATGAATTCCGACCAATTTAAAACTTTGTGGAACAACATTTCGAGATCTCATCGATTCGTGTTTTAGGTACGAGAGCAAGAACAGTGCCACCGAAAGTTGATGACAGAAAATCAAATTTAGGAAATAATCAAAATCCTGAAGAAATAGGTTATCCAGTCGATAATTTATCCAGTACGAGCCGGTGTAGATTTGGTAAGTGGTAAGGATGGAAAGAGATGGAACTGGGGTAATGGAGTAAAAAAGAGAGGAAAGTGAATGGTCGGATGCGGCGCTTCGTCTCGGAGTCACTGCCTAGACTCATTTAGTGGGGTGTCACGCCGGGTTTATCGTCACAGCGAAAAAATAAAATGTCACTGAGTGCACCTTCTATATACCCCGGAATCGAACGCTATTCGTACTCTCTTCGATCGATTGCGCGCTGACTTTAAATGTGATTTTAAGTAATTTGGAAATATAACGTCTTTGAATTTAATGTCTTTATATTTAAATGTCTATTTAGTCCTGTTGATCGCCAGTCGACGTTTCCCTTAGAAAACGGACAATAAATAATTGATTATACGCAACGGTTGATAACGCTTTAAACTGGTGCAATGCCGTGACAATGGTTCGGTACTAAATCTGCACAAATAATATATTAATATTCTTAAAGATCACTCGAATTCGCGGAGGAACTCGGATTGGCGTAAGTTACGACGTACGATGTTCCGACGCGTGATTTGAGAGAATACTTTACTTTACGTTTAACCGTAAATTTAGAAATAATATTGAAATGAACGTTTAAAGACTTTTTGATATTTAATAAATTAATGAACTTTAAAATTGTGCTCGAGACTTTAGCTTTCCGACGATAAGGAGAGGTTTAACGAAAATGAACTTTACTCTTCAGATGCTTCTCAGATACTTTTTTATCCAGGGCTCGACAACAGCTTTTATACGATTGGTAATCTATTGTTCTTTATTATTATTATTTAAAATTTCTATTGAGTGATGTGGTGGATTATCTGGATGCAGCTGGTTTAAACCGGATGTTGTGGAGATAACTAGCCTGGTCACAGGGGTTTTTGATGGCAGCGACTCCTACCTACCACCCCAGACACGCCTGTTATTGTAAAACCAAACCTGCTGGCTGGTCTGACACCAACCACCCCATCTTAGCGAGGTTCCACACACTCTGCTGCTTAACGTCGGAAATCGGTAGGACAACGACGCTAGGCGCGCAACCACTTGCAGCTTGTGCCAGTCAAGTGTTCGAAACTCGTAGTCGAGGAATCGTAGGTCGCTACACCGGTCTTTCGGCGCATGACATCTAGATGATCAAGTCGTTGTTAGAGAAGAGACATGAAGAACGCAATCCTGATCGTTTGATCGAGCGAGAGTAACAAAGTCAACATAGAACAATTGTTGACACACTTGGAGTGAAAAAGGTGTTCGTCCACGTTACAAGACGTTTGAGAGCACCAAGCATTAGCGTCATGGTAGCAAGAGATTATTCTAAAAAAAATACCGATCAGGGCACTAGCACTGAGCAATCATACTTTATGCTAGGAAACTTTTGACGTTATTATAGAAGAAAACGCAATTGTTTTACTACAATGATTGTGGTCCACGGTTCGCGAGGGTTGTGAGTATATTTCTATGATACAAATGTTGCGTGGCGCTTATTTCGATTCTTTAAGCAAACGTACTGATATTGAGTAAGATATAACAGATATACCAGAAAGGCGTTACAATAGTTGAATTATATCATATTCGATTTTACAAATAATTGATTTAGCGAACGAATTAACAATGTTTTCTTTCAGACGCGTTCTGCAACGCGCATCCTGTTGATTTCGCATGCTGGACGTGAACTACGCGTATCACTGTGATAAGGAAGGAAATTCTAATCGACGCGAGCGCACTTATCATCGTTTTTTTTTTTTATTCTTTTTTCTATGATACACTGCGTCGAATGCAAGATTTATTCGTACCTTTTTAATTTTCACCGTCTTTAACATATCTCAGACATAGGTGCAGAGCAATGATGCAAAAACAGAACACACATAAAAAAAAAGAAAACAATACGATATTAGATTATTTAGATACGTAAGCTGTAAACGTGTATATCTCTAAGGTAAAGGATTGTGAATGCGTAATACGGTATGATGACACTGCGTTTGATAATGAAAGAATAAAATTATGTGCAAAATTCATTGAATCCTCTTGCGAGCTTCCCTACTACGTTTTACTCAAAATTTTGAAAGATAAATTTTTAATGGACAAGTGAAAGAATACAACTGAAATATAAATATTGGTTTTATGTTATACTTGAGAAAGAAAAACAGAAAGAGAAAAATACTATTTTGAAGAGTAAATAGTAAATAATTTATTTTAAGGCACACATTAACTTTTGGTTAAATTTGAAAATAAAATATTTTATCTGGTACAGTAAATTTTTAAAATAGTATTTTGTTTGAAGAATATTGAAAATATTTTAATTTATTTTCTCCATTTTAAATACCATTGCTAAAAATAATGATTCACATTAAATATGTTTATGAGTGTAAATAGTTTTCTAATCCGTAAATGGTACAAGTGGCCGGATGATTTTTCTATGTATAAAAATATAAGTACTAATTATATATGTAAGTTTTATTTTTTTTTTTTTTTGGAATATCGTTAAGACAAAAAATATTAGATCATAAATCAGAGTGTTTTAAAACACGTAAAAAAAACATTTAACATTATCAGAAATATTTTTTTACCACCATTGTTTACAACTTGTTCTTACCTTAATTTTCAATACCTTGACGATTTACATCAAAAATAAATCAAAAATGAAAATATTCTTTGTTTGATGAAACATCCTATTTAAAATACTATTTCATTTAAGCTGAACAGAAAAATACTGTTTAAAATATTTATTTCGCAAAATATTACTCAGTTCTGGAAAAAATAAAATTAAGAAAACAGGTAACATAAAAAAAGAAACAAAGTATTATAATGGAGTGAATATTTAAGTATTAAAATTAAATGTTTGTATATATGGTCAGATGACAAAAAGAAAAATAAACTCGATCAGAAATTCTTTAATTCGTTAAATCTAAGATTAATCCAGAAGAACAGAGTACTATACAGAGTCACAGACGAAGTATATGAATAGACATTGCATCTGACGGACTTTCGTCGCCCGTGACCTGAAATACGACAGAGTAAAACAATCACTGGTTTTTTTTTAGCGCAGACTTTGTTATTTATTTAATATAAATCTTTAATATTTCATGAAGATTTAATGAAAAATACAAATATATCTGTGGAATATATCCTTATCATTGTTGATTGTGTTTACAAATTTGGTATAGAGGAACACGTTATGTGGCGCAAATTATATTTTTGCAAATCAAGGAAAACGAGGAAAACTTGTACTTTACGATTTCACAGGACTTTATTAAAACAAGATAAATTTTTCTCGCGGTAGTTTCTTGACGTAGAAACTACATATATCTTTCTCTGATTTGTACTTTGGCCCTTGATCGAATCTGAAACTGACGGCTCATACCGTGACGAATTCCAAACAAAGTATCTAAAGGGACATAGGTTTCAGATTTCCTATTCAAAGCATGCTTGCTAAAGTGCAGTTTGAAAGGATTTTGTTATGTTTAATACTGTTCTGTTCACCAGGAAAAAGAATGCAAAAAACATAAAATTTCAAATTTAAAATCAGAAAAAGGGTTCTTAATAAACAATTATTTTTAATTCTTTTTAATTATTTTCATTATTATTTTTAACAAAACTTCTTATTTCTTGAAATGTACATTTATTTATTTTTTATAGAACAGTATACAGTAATAAATACATGAATAATACAAATTTTCTTACTTTAAACGTTTAAAAGTTTTTCCTTTTTAATAGTTTATCAGATATTTGAAGACAATACAATTTTTAGTAATTAAAAAATAACTCACCTTCCGCTGCAACCACTGATAAAGCCAAATTTTCACCAATTTATCTAAAATAATATCGTGAAAATTGAACGAACTCTAACAAAAGAAATAGAAAAAGTGATACTACGTCATATTTACACGTAGCATGCCTTTTTTTCTTAATTGTTCTATTATTTCACAACGCAGTGAACAATGAACGCAGAGTCAATGAACAAAATAATAAAAATAATAACACTAACAATGAACGAAATAATAGAATTAACAGAATGGACCACATGAAGGTGTGAAAGAAGGTCTTATCCATCCCAAAGTACATTAAATGTTTACCAAAGCCAGTACAAATGTTTACCAAAACAATACATCAGCATAATTAAGCTGTTCCATAAATTACAACATATTTTAGAAAAAATAAATGAACATTGAATGTTGAAATCGTGTTAGAATACATTTAATATATACATAAATGTTTATTATACAATATTATTTACAATATATTGCAAAATCATTGCTAAAAATATGTATTCAAACATAACAATAAAATGTTTTTGAAGCCCTCGCGTAATTCTCCTGAATGTCTAAATTTTTCTCCAAGCTATACTGTATCTCTATGTATTTTTTTTTTTACAGTTAAATAAATTAAATCTTTATGATGTGCAGCGCATTCATCTTGAATAAACCAATTTGGATATTTTTTTTCAACATAAAATTATCGAAAAGAGTTTATCCAAAATGAATGTTTCACTACGTAATGGCGGATAATATTTATCAAAAAGAGAATTAATAATTTTAAAAATATGTGAAAATTGCTGATTTGGAACATGTAAATTCTCAAAATCAACACTTCAGGACTAATATAATATATAATAAGCTGTAAAAAATATCAATAGTTGCTCGCATCGAGTAAAAACAGTAGTACTCTCCAAAACTATCGCAACATCTACGACATTGTGATTTATTAATACATTTCTTAGCAATGTACCTTACAAAGTATTCTGGTGCACAATTCTAATGATGTTGACAGTTCTTCGATATTATCCATTTCAATATCGTCAACAAACTTGTCATCATCCATGTTCTCCTTGTTACAAACCAATGAAGCATTTAACATGGCTGATACTTCTAGTGAAATATCTTCCGACAACAACGGTACGTCACTATCTAACATAATTTCAATGATGTAAACTTTCTTTAAATTCAGTAACATTTTTTTCTAATTGTTAATCGTACTGCTTTTGCCGAGGGATTTCGATTGTAATTACACCGTGTATGCGGAGAACAGAGAAAAAATTTTCTAATGGGTCGTCGTTCAAACGCGACGTTATTGAAAATGTGAAGCCTTCTTTATTTTTATCATGTCATAACTGTACGGTGGTATTTACAGATTTCTGTAATCCCAAAAGACATAGAAATGTTTTTAAATTATCAGCCGAAATAACATACTAATTTTTCATAATAATTGCATGATCTATTAAATTTTGTCGAATATTATTTAAATTTAAAAATGCACACTTTATAAGATTGAGATTACTGGCATATCTGCTGTTTAATTGATCAAATAAATCATTTATGGTTTTAGAGAATCGAGCCGTGTGTTGTATTCTTTTCGTATTTATACTATATAGTCAGCGAAGCGATAAACATAGCAGCTGATACTCTTTTATTAGAAACTTGAAGCGTGAGCTTGCATTTCATTTTATCAGAAGTATTAGGATAAATATCTTTCTCCAATAATCTGTAAACAGCTCGTGTACTTTTAGTCTTTTCTAAATTCCACAATAAAATGATCATCTTGCTATGAGACTAAAAAATTATTAATTGAGTTCATATTTTAATAAATTCTTTCTAATTAAAATAAATAATAAATTTTTTGTTTACTTTGTATGAAAAAAGGGTTGTCAATAGAGGCTCGTTCGGCTGCTACGCTTTAATTACTAGTTGCTTAATCGAAAACAACTGCCCCAATTTTCAAATTTACATGTTTGATACAATGCATCTAGCATTTAATCCAAAATGATTAACAATTTCTTATAGTAAATTTTAGTCAACGTTTGTTTTCATTAATAAACATTAATCCAATTAATAAATAGCCCGCGTAGCATACAATACAAGAACTTGTATACCCATGGCTAAATTTCCAATCAAAAATCCTAAATCTTCGAAACCTTCAATTATTTGACTCTTGGGATGAAAGTCCAGATATTTTTTTATTTCATTTTCAAAATTACCGTTAAAACACAATTCCGATTAATATCTTCCATATGTCAAGATTTTAATTTTAACGTGCTAAAAAATTTTTGCAAATACCTGCTAAATGTCAATTTTCCCGAACTGACGATGGCCTGGATGAAGAAGATTGACACCCAAAACATTTTGCATTTTCTTATACAAAGATGGCGAAGTGTAATACATAACTGTTGCTCATTTTTTGTAAAAAATTTACGACAATAGTGAAACAAACTAATGATTCTTAGATAATCCTTGGTGAATTGCTTTCTTCAAACTTCAAATTCATCATCGATATTGCCCGAAGAAAGCTTATGTTTTAGTCGATTAATTAGTTTACACTTCGCCCGTAGTTGCGAGCGAAGAATATTAGTTTTATCCGCAATTTACTGCACTTGCTACAATTGAGCTTGCGTTTCGTCATTGAATTTTTCTTTTAATGGAATGTCATCATTTTCAGTATCTGTGCTTATTTTATCGTCACTATTTTCATTATTATGAAACGAATTTACAATTTTTGGCGTAGCATCATCATGCAGTTGACCCGACGCGTGAAAAGAATCTTTTGAAAAATGACGACTGCACACATACTTATTTCTTAATTTCGCATTAGACATTTCCATCCAATCGTCTAATTCACAGTGCATCAGCCACGTTATACGTCATCAATAGGAAATTTAAAAAATGAAACGTGACTATCCATCCTTTTACGGGTTGTTACACCGCAAAACAGATAGACGCATTTCTTATAATTTATATGCTTCATTGGAAATTGTTACAATATATATAAGAAAGTATTATAAATATAAATAAATATGATACATATAAATACCTGACAAGTAAATATAAATAAATGTAATATATATAAATACTTAGAAAGTAAATATAGATAAATATAATATACTATACTAGATATTAACACACTGAAGTACATGTAGTACACAAAGACACTGAAGTCTGGTGTCTCCACGAAAAGTTCAGTCCTTAAATAGACACGCTGATTGGATTCGCACGAAACTGTTTTACAACCAACCTTGCCCCTCCTTGGAGTCCTTCAAAAATCTCTTTTTCCAAACTTCAAAGCCACGGAGATTTTCTTTAGGTAGTGCACGTGTGACACTTCACTTTTTATGAAGAATATTGAACTGGTACACAATGGCCGAATCAGGAATTTTAAATAACTCTTGATTCGTAAAAGAAATCGCAATGAAATTTGACACAAATATTTATACAAAAAATTTCTTTTAAGTAGTGTTACACATTATGATTAATATTTCATGTTTGTTTAATCGCTGTTACATTAATTTATATACATATATTAATGAAATATTAATGATCCAAATTAATATTTATTATATAATTTGTTATATTTGTGCAATATTATATAATTAGTTTCAAGTAGAGACTCGAAGTTGCGTTGATGAATAGTACGCATGAAGGTGGATAAAATAATACAACGCAGACGACTTTAAACAATAATATCTTGAAAAGTAAGACGAGGATGAATATGATTCTTACATTATTATATAAAAGAAGGTTCACTGGAGAGATTTCTACGTGTTAGATTATGGGATTTTGCGGGATTTTAAAAATATTGTTTGTCAAATGTAAAAAATTTATTCAATTTTCTTCATCCTGTTCAATAGTTTTTAAAAATATCTATACTGTACTATAATTGTCAATGGGAAGTATGATTTTTCATCAAGGAAAACCATATTTTCCCGTAGAAAAAGTTCAGGATAAAAAATTAAACACATTTGTCGGGATATTTTAAAGAAGAAGATGTAAATTATTTGATGAGAATCGAGAGTCAATCAAAATATTAAAAAATATCAAAATGTTTTTTTTTGTAAAATTTTAGGATTCGCGTGATGTAACATGATGAATACTAGAAAGGTATGGGAAAATCAGAAATGTGTATTAAATTATTTTTGATATTATTAAATGATTTTTATTTAAATAAAAGTTATACTTTTAATTATTGTTCATTGCTTATCTGTTGGATTCCGCGCAATGGAATTAATTAATGGAGTTATAATTCCGAAGAGGTTTATTCAGTATTAGAATAGTGGTCACGTACAAGATCTTCTGTCGATGAGGAATATTGAGGAAAGAATTGAAATAATAATAATAATTTCTTCTTCTGAGTATATCTGTATATATATATCATCTTTAAATGGAAGAGGAAGGGGCATAAATGACCAACTAACTGTATCTTGCCCTTATGATTAATTATTCACAGTTCATTTTTATGTGGATTGTTACTAACTCAGTATTTGCTGATTCAATATTGTCGGCCAGGGTTAGTCATCCAACATATCATTTAAGTAAAAATTTGCCCAAATGATTTGAATTCGGATAGTCGATATTTTGGGTCAAATCGGATAATTTTGGTTAAGCTCGGACGAATTCGGAAACATTCTAACGAAAAATTCTTTAACTCGTCTGTTTTAGTAGTTTAACCATTTCGAGTCGGCGGACAGAACAGCAACAGAAATGTAGTAACTATGTGAGACTTTTAGGTTTCGGCAATTTCATCAGGAAAACCGAAACTTGCCTGTGTCCGTTTAACTCGCTTTTCTTTTGTCATTATGCACAATAGCGAAAGCCATTAGATGAAAGTATAAACTGACTACTCCCTCATTGATTTCGATAATTTTTGAATGTATTGTGAAGGTATTTTGAACAGTTTTTTTCCTGTAACGCGTATGTTGGACTTTGTTTGTTAGAGGACAGAGTCGTTCAGAGTATCGATTTCTAAATGATATATTTAGGAATCGTCGAAATTAGTGATGGATTAGTTAATCTAGTTTACCGACAATCAGAATGGAGAAAAATACGAATAAGGAATGTTTTAAACTCATAAAATGTTAATAGTAACATATACATATATTATTAAGTCATTTATACCATCTTTATACTTTATACCATCTTTATTAACAATTTATAACAATAATTGATTTCGGCCGTCGAAAATGCAACTCAATGAGTTCGTCTTAATAAATAACATTGTACTGAAAAAAAGAAAATATGTATGGTATCGTTCAAAAAAATAAATTTGACTTCGAAACAGATGAATTTTGCAAGAAATAATTTACAATACATAATGTGCTTCTTTATTGCAAACAATATTTGTAGAAATATTTTACTGATAAGTTCAAACTTTCATAAAATCGAGTTTACGGAGTAAAGATAACTCATTCAAGTTGTGAGTTCACAAATTTGTAAATAAAAAAACGTTATATCTAATTATATTGTTCAGCATCATATTTTTAAAGATATCATATTTTTTGATTTTCGCGGTGCAAAACTTGCTTGAATCAGTACGACAGAATGTGACATGAAAATAGCAAGGGGAACCTAGGATTAAAAAATATATTGGAGTTTTTATCTATTCGTATACTTCACTTGTAGTATTGTGTACATGTATACATATATGTACAATCGATTTAAACAGGTAACGGCTAAAATATGATTGCAAGAATATCTCAACTGTTTTTCCTTCACAAACATCAACAGAATCTGATGTTAAAAAATTACTTTTTGTACACACGCAAAGAATATGCTTTTAAAATTTTCTCTTGATGATAATTTACCTGAATGTATTATAGTGTACTAAGAATTATATAGACTTTCGAAAATCTCTTCTACATGATTTTTTTCGCTGTTCGAGACGCATGCATAGCATAATTAAAGTAGTGTAAATAAAGTCATCTAATCAGAACATAGAATAGAATAGTATGTGGCGTCCTGGAAATAACGTGGAGTTTAGAAATATCATCAGATGTTTGCTGTTATTTTATTACTGTTATTAACATTTTAAGTCTTCGTGTCTTATGTATGTTAAATAACGAAAGTATGTTAATATTCGAGATTCGTTGAAAGCTAACTAGTAAAACGGTACGTCAAACCATTGATACTTCTTTGGTTTTGTTGTGTCAAACTCGTACTCCAAACAACGGCCAGCTCTGTAAAGGTAAAAATTTTCTTTAAATTTTAGATCAAGCGATTTTGCGATAATATTCGATGAATACACCGCGAAATAGATTGTGTTAAACAACGTGCTAATCGTACTTACAAGATGCTGGATTTGCAACCAACAACAGGATAATCCTCTCGGAAGCATTGCGTTCCTAATAAAGTAAAATATACAGTTCCTACTTTTCCGGCGACACCATCTTTTGAATTTTTTAGACATCGGTGAAACTCATCATCACAGGAGCAGTTTAATCTGCAAAGTCCCAATCATTTAAATGTGTTTAAACATTTATAATAGTATAACACGCATACACATTTATATGTTATATATACATATACAAAATTATAATTATTGTATA
>KQ435890.1:0-11724 GCA_001276565.1 Melipona quadrifasciata
ATTGACGCGATATCGTTGCATAAAGCACTTACAAATGTATTTTTTGTAGTCTCTTTAATTATACTCCGACGCTTTTTAACTGTGAGTATCCTTGGCCGACCTGTTTGTGGCTTATTTTCTGTGATTTTCGTTCTCTCATATTTTTTAACAATGCTCTGCACTGTCGTAAAATTAAATTCAGTTCTTTATTAATTTTTCTATAACTTTCCCCACGTTTTCGGAGCAAAATAACACGATCACACTGATATTGGTATTTCACTTTTCTTCGCTGTCATGATGCTACAGTTCAAAGATACACTAGAGGCACAGTATAGGCCAATGCTACTATGAAAAACAAACAGTTGTTTGTATTTTGGTAAGTGTTGCGACTATACGTGTGTGCTTCTAAAATTTAGTCAAATTATAAGTGTACGAATACTTTTTTTGCTCTTAAATATTTGTATTTCATGTATTACTTTCTTGTTATGCGTTATTAAAAATTCTTCATTTGCGCATTATCTTTGTACACAGTAAACTACTAATTGAAATAGTTTTTGTTTGTATTATTTGTTTGTATAAAGTTATTGCAAAAAAACTAGGTGTACGAATACTTTTTTGACCTACTGTACCTCGATACAACATTTGCTCGCATAGATATATTCAAATCTTTAATAGAAATATAAAAATCACTAGATTCTTCATATAAAAATACAATTGAGGATAAAATTATGTATCTCAGATGACAGTAATTGTTAATGAATTTTAAACGAATTAAAACTAATGTTATATGCGTAAATTTTATTTATTATGTATCCTCATAGTACATAAATTTTATTTATTATGTATCCTCACAGTAGTAGTAGATTATTTAGTTTGAATTAATAATATTATTATTATGAATAATTGAAATTCATATTTACATTTTTGCCTGAACTCAGCATCGAAGGACACAAATAAGTAGACAGTTGGTTTCAATTTTATTGCGAGGCAAGATATGTAAATAAACACCGTGCAACACTTGCAAAGACTCAAACAATCTTCTGTATCAATTCTGGTTTTATAAAGCGTCAAAATAGTATTGGGTTGTCCGTGGAAAGTTCGTGCCGATTTTTGGTAGGTAAGAACAGGTCTGAATATATCAGAACGATTAAAAACAAAAAACATGCGTACATATCGTAAAAAACGGTACTTCAGGCATTTTGGAAAAAAATTTAGTTACGATACGTTAATTTTTGTCAGTTTTAGTCAGTAATTTTTGTCAGAAGAAAACAAAGTGCATTTTAGGCATTTAATGCTTTTCTTTTACCGGAAAGGCAAAAATGTCACACAAGCGGCAAACGAGATATGCGCTGTTTATGGCGAGGGTGCTGTAGCTGAAAGAACTGTGCGGAAGTGGTTTGCTAGGTTTAAAGCTGGTGATTTCAACCTTAAAGATCAAGAACGCCCGGGTAGGCCCTCCACCAAAGATGAAGATCAGATTAAAATACTGATCGAGAATAACCCACGCTATACGACACGTAAATTAGCAAAAATGTTAAATATGTCAAAATCCACCATCCACGAGCATTTTGTGAAGTTTGGGTACATAAACCGTTTTGATGTATGGGTTCCCCACGATTTGACGGAGAAAAATCTGATGGATCATATTTCCATTTGCGACTCGCTCTATTAACGCAACGAGGAGACACCATTTTTGAAGCACGTAGTGACGGGAGATGAAAAATGGATCATTTATAATAATGTTAAGCGAAAAAAATCTTGGGGAAAGCGGAATGAACCATCTTTAGCCACCCCAAAAGCCGGTCTCCATCCAAAGAAGGTCATGCTCTGTGTCTGGTGGGATTGGAAAGAGATCCTATGAGCTTTTACCAAACAACGAGACGATAAATTCAGGGAAATATTGTTCCCAATTAGACGAATTAAAGGCAGCAATTGAACAAAAACGTCCAAAAATAGCGAATCGGAAGGGCGTCATGTTTCATCAGGACAATGCGCGTTCTTATGTGTCTTTGATAACTCGACAAAAGTTGTTGGAGCTCGGTTGGGATATTCTACCCCATCCACCATATTCACCAGACATCGCACCCTCTGATTTCCACCTATTTCGATCATTACAAAATTCCATTAATGGAAAAAACTTCAACTCTTTGGTCGAGATAAAAAAATCACGAAAAGTTTTTCGCTGAAAAATCTGAAAGATTCTGGAATGACGGAATTTTCAAGTTGCCTGAAAGATGAAGAAAGGTTGCAGAACAGAATTTAATAAATGTATATTAAAATTTAAATTTTCTGCGTTTCAATTTTCCTTCAAAATCGGCACGAACTTTTCGGACAACCCAATAACACTGTCGAAAACAGGAAAAATTTTAATTCGTCGATTAGTTATTTCAACTAATGTGAGTTATCATCAGTTGCTCAGAAATATTATATATCTGAGACTGCAGTAGAAAGAATTTATAAAAGTATTTAATTCATAACACTGGAAAAGAAAACTTAAGTGTTCGAAAGAGTTGACAAGATTCAACAATCTCGGCAAGAAACATTAGAGAAACTTTGGATTTAAACGTTTCTACAAACACAAATTAAACGAAGACTATAAATGAAACTGGATTAAAGTTCTATAAAGCTAGATGTAAATTACATATTAATAAAATTAATATGAAAAAACGATTAACATTTGTTAAAAAATACATAAAAATGCTATTATCATTTTGAGAAAATGTAGTATGAAATAACGGAAGCAAATTTGTATTGCAGCAAAATAGAAATCAAGTTTGGAGGAAACGAAATGAAACGTATAAAAAGCAGTTTATTATGTTAACTGTGAAATTTGGCGGAGGAGCATTGGTAATGATGTGAGGATGCTTCTTTCTCAGCACGGAATTGATACGTTGGTGCAAATCGATAAAATTATGAATGCAAATAAGCACATTGATATATTAAATGAAAATTTGGAGGAAGCAATATTAAAAACAGGAGTCGAAAAAAGATTTTTATTTAAACAGGATAACGATCCTAGGAACATTGTTAAAAAACCCAAACATTTTTTAGAAATTCAAACATTAATTTACCTGAAAGGCTAGTACTACAAAGCTCCGATTGAAATCCTATATAGGAAATCTAGGGAATCTAGGTGTGAGGGTTCCACTGGATAAACGCAGTAGTAAAACAGATTTTTTTTTCAATTTCTGAATTCTTCTTGCAGACAGAATTCAGAAACATTGATAAAAAATATATCGAAAATCTATAGTATTCCACAACGTTTAGAAACTATAATTCAAGCAAAAGGCAGTAATGCCAAATATTAATTTTATTATTTATTTCATTTATTACAAATTTAAATGTATCCACATATTTTTGTTCGTCGACAAAATAGTTGACTTTCCCTTTAATAATGCTTATTTGTACAAAAATATAAATATTATTTTCAATTTTTCATTAAATAATCCATAATTTATAAAGATGCATATTAAATGAAATTTAAGGATATGACACCAATACTAAAACATTTAAATTGCATTGATGTCTTCTACCATCATCTATTCACATAATTCTGTCCCCGAGTGTGTATTACATGAACTGACAATGAGATTTCAAATGTCTATCTATCATTAAATGAGAACTATATAAAATGCCTCTATGAAAATTAAACATTCATAGAGAAGTTGATCTTCTTCAAGTTGTTGAAGAAAGAAAAATACATCAAATACCTATAAAGCAAATTTTCTTAATTCTATAAGCAATTATTTCCATTATATGAATCTAAATCAAGGAAAAAGATTGGATATGCAACAATTATCTCGAGAATCTTCAGTGTAATCTGCCAGAATACTTCATTTTCTGAGATTTATGCAATATAGACACCTAATATATGTATAATAATAACCGATTCCAAAAGTTTACATTAGTAATTATTTAAAGTGCCAATTTAATTGAAAAATATTTCAATCCAATAGCAATATCGAAATCCTATTTGCTTGGATTCTACGGCGCGCAGACATCGAGAAAAGAAGGCCGACGCAGTTGTAAAATCAACCGCTATCTTAAATACGAAAAATCCAACGAAAATTTTCTTTTACAAGGAAAAAAAGAATTTTCTATGCTTTCTACTTGTAAGGAGGAAACATTTGGAAAAATCAACACTTTTGTCAATACATGAAATCGAAAATAACATTTTTGAGAATGGTTTGCTTAACAGAATTGGTCATACAAACTCCACACATTTATTCCGCATTACTAACAATGAGGCTCATACATGTGGAATCAATGTTTTAGAATATATATAGTCTAATTGTGAATGCATTAAGTATAATGGCTACAAAAAAATTTGAGTAAGATTATTACAGACATGAGTAAGATCTAGAAGAGCCGTAATTTGATTTGTTTTGATTTTCATTATTAACATTTTTTATGTAACTTAATACTATCACCAATATATTGTGATAGATTGCTAATAAATCATCGGGGTATGATACGATCTTAAAAATTAAATGAAAAAAAAAGAATATTATAACAAAAATAGATTTCAATAAGAATATGACATTATTTCCAATAAATCGTATAAATGAAAATCATATAAATGAAAATGCATTATACTATCATAATTAGAATTTTAAGCTTGATAATATCTCGAATGAAGATACATTTTATATATACGATATGTACAAGTTAATGACTCGAATCATTTCATAGTGTTAGTCTCTGTATTACATCTTATAGTTAACCTCTATTATCAATATAATTAATTTTTCATAGATATACATATATGTATATATACATATATATATTAATTTTATAAATATATCGCGTATTAAGTATAATGAAACATAATTTTAAAATAGTTAACGAATGTAAATTACAATTTATTTTAAATATTGATCTAATCAATAATGGCAAATAATGGCAAGAAAAAAGATACCATAAAACAACGATTTTCCATAATAAAATTTTTTAGTATTTAACTGATGTAAGACAATTGAACAAGTTATAATAAGATTTGAATTTTAAGTACAGAAAAAGGTGAAAAATTTAGTTGATAAATAAATCACTTACATATTTTTGTAAATTTGTTAACATAATTTGAGTAATGGAAACTACCTATATATCTTCATCGATAAACATAAGTGAGTTCGTTACGTTACTAAATTCTATGTCATTTATAAATGATTGTCATATAAATAAATGTTACTGACAATAAACTTAGGTCATGACAATATAAGTATAGTTTAGAATAAAATATTATGGTTCATACAACTTCTAGATCTGAATTATTAATCATAAAACTTTATGATTTATTAAAAAAGAATAAAATAAAATTCTAATCGAGACTTTTAATTTATTTAATAGCACCATGGTAAGAAACTTGATCATTCGTCAGAAAGAAAGCGCAACGTCTTATTGGCAATTTTATCTTTAGAAGTCATATGTTCGTATATGATATGTTTATATATATTGTATACCTATTATATAATAAATTCCTTATTCGACTTTACTTTAATTGTTACATTTATATACATATATTTATTTATATTATTTCGACAGAATAGAGGAATAAAAGTTGTCTGTATTCTAAATGTATTTTCAATCAATTTTCAATTCAATCAATCAAGAATTATTGCAAGACATCATTAAATTATACGATAATTAACACTTTTACGGCGAGTAGCATATATATACTTGACTTTAAGTTAACAAAAAAATTAATATGAATAAATTAATGAAAATAGAATAATTGTATTAAAATATTTCCATATAAATCATTATAATTAAAATGATAATTGAAATAAATCAGTCATATAAACAGGTTGTAGTGTTAAAATAATAAAATTATTTATAAAATTTCTGTAATGATAATTCTAATAAATAACATATTTCTTACATACAAGATTTTTAGAATTTCATTCTAAACATCCCGCCGGGGAAGTGTTAATCGTTCTTTCAAACAATAGTAGATATTTCTTTTTATCGTCAAATAAAAAATTAAATCGTGAAAATCAAATTAAATGATATAAAATAAAATGAAATCAGATTTCTAATGAGCATTTTTTAAGCTAGTTGTAAGTAGTTATATAAATGTTATTTATTTTGAAAGAGCAGTATAGGTATTATTTATTTCGTATGGATTATTATGTGTAAAACATCAATATTCAACGCATACGTTTATTTAGTACATTATTTATTAAACGAATTTCTAAACTAACACTGTTTCTAAATGAATTAACAATTATGTTTATTCTTCTAAAAATATTTTAAATGTTATATAAAATTATATACAATCTAAAATATTTATTTAAAATATATAATTTTAAGATTCTATGAAAATTACATTAACAGGAACAGAAATTAAATTTTGTTTAAATTTAAATTTGTTCTTTACTTTTTCAGGTAGTTAATGCTATATTTTTAAGCAGATAAAGCCATCATATTTTTATATTTTATCACGTTTCATTTGTCACATTCTCATTCTGTTCGTTATTTCAAGAACCGACATCATTACAAGCATTGTTCATTAAAATAACTTTCGAATAGTAGCAAGTACATTATTAAACTCCATTGATAAACAACAATCTTTCATTGTCGTCTTGCATATATGTATAAAATATAAATCTCGTGACAATGACATTTCATACGTACGAAGTTTTTTTGCACAATAAAATAATTAGATAATTAATACCAAACTAGATCAAGTCACGACGATTCTCAATAGCACAAATATATGTATGTACATACTTACAAATTCGCAAACAAGAAGTACGGTTGGCAGAACGGACGACTACGGATATTAGAAACGATTATTTCCCCTCGAATTATTGGTCGCTTA
Organism: Melipona quadrifasciata; assembly: GCA_001276565.1. Classification (NCBI taxonomy): domain Eukaryota; kingdom Metazoa; phylum Arthropoda; class Insecta; order Hymenoptera; family Apidae; genus Melipona; species Melipona quadrifasciata. The sequence goes on from KQ435890.1 coordinate 6,800, forward strand.
ACCCGGTCAACACAGCATATGTACATACTTACATTGCAGCGATATGCATTTTTCACTTTTCCGTTTGGCTTTATCACACTCAAAAACTGATTTTCATGCAGAAATGAATGTGGAAATGTACTAGCTTTTTTTCATTTATCTATATAAAAATTAAATAAAACGTTACATGTTGTTTTCGATTTTTTCTGCTTCTTGTAGTTTTTCGTTTTTCTTCTTTTTTCCCTTAACATTAAACAGAACATGAACAAGGGAAGGTCGAACGGAATTTATAATTTAATTTATACATGTACAAATATATGTCGTTGTATTTGATATAAAAAATAATATTTTTATTACTTGCATAGTCACTGTATTTTTTCAAATGTCCATAATACCGACCTAATGTTTTTTAAGATTTTTGAAAATTTTCTTTTTGATTTTAGCATTTTCTTCTAATATCTTACAAATCGTCTGTATTAAAAAATTCTTTCTATCTATCAAACTTCGAAAGACAATTTCGTCCTTTAAACTTGAATTATCAGAGTTAAAAAAATACTTATGTTGTTTTTGACTGTTGTTCAAATCTTTGTTCGAAACCAAAGTTTCATCCAAATTGAAACAGATCGTACGTGATCTTGCTTTGTTAGTGCAAAAATATGAAAAATAATATACAGCCATATGTCTAAAAGATGTTGCAAATTTCTATGTGTTTTAATGTTTAAAAACACGAAAGTTTCTCTATTAGATTATTTCAACTTTTAATCATTTAAATCATTTAATCATTAAATGATTAATCAGTTAATCATTTAATTTTGTATAATGTAAAAAAATTTATATCATTTTTCTCTGAAATTTTGTTCTTCCAGTTTTCAAATGCATACATTAGGTATATTTTGTGTATAATAAAATGTTAACAATTGTATATTTTGGAAAATTTAATTATATTCAAACTTTAATTAAATTTGAAATTGAATGTGTTATTAAATGTAGTTAATAGGACACGGTCCATGAATGGTTCATAAATCGTCGTAATTACGAAATCGCGAATGTAATCGTCAAAATCCCCATTCTATTACGCGCATTCAATTTTCATTATAGGATCGACACGTATCCAGCTTTTTTCGGATGTGTGATTTTGTACCACAGATTGACGTACACCTATATAAAATCTTTGAACTTTTTTTTGAAGGATTATCCAAAATGTTGGACAAATGACACGTATGTTGCTCGAAAGACAAACGTCGAACGAATCGCACATAGTCTCTAGATAGAAAAAGCAATGATCATAAGCGCAAGTAGGAATTCAAGCAACGGTCTGCGAGACACAGCTAAGTATCTAGTTTGATGACGCCGTGCTAGCGGAATATTCCATATTATAAATTATTCACTTAATGGAAGGCAAATCATTGGAATATGAAACTAAACTTCGTTAGCTGGACATTTTTCACTATATATATAATGTTCATCGATTGGAAATTAAGTAGAAATAACATTGTCTACAATGAACGATAAACAGTTTTCAATATTCACTAAATATTAATGACGCACTTATGTACGATGTAGTTTATGCTACTAATTTGTGAATCATTTGCAAATCATTGGAGTCCGACAAAAATTTCATTCGACCCAATACCACGGAATCATATACCAGATGAGCTTATAGGTCGTTCGTGATTGCCGATTCGTCGATGTGAATTGGTGAGAATATCTTCATTTACTACGCACGTTTTACCAAACTGCTTTGTCTTTCTCACGCAGATTGCAGATTTTTGAAAATTACTTGAACGCATTCATCTCTCGCTGCTTCTGAACGCCTTCAATTGAAGTTTCGACGTTTTTAAGTTTTCTCCGATCTCGACGTATAGATGCCCGATAACATAACGAAAAGAAATACTGGAAATACTAGTATATACCGTTAATAAATTTTAAGAATTTAGATTTAAGTACTTTAAAGAATAGAACACGTCTAAGTTTTTCGTTTTGTAATATGTGAAAATTTCCTTTCATTTTTAAAAAAAAAATTTCCTTTCAGTTTTGTTTGACGACTCAATGTTCGATCAAGGAAAAATCATCGATTGCTACGTCGCGTTATTTAAAAGATATTTTTTAATTTTTGTGCGCATATATATAAATTTATATAAATTTATAAGTGTAGTGTAGTGTGTGTGTGACGCGCGCATGCATATGTGCATTATATTTCATCGATTCCACGATTCGGAGAATAGCTAGACAATTTTTCTTCATGACGCGCGTTTCAATTTCACGAACGTTTTACTTCAAGAGCAATCTAGTCATATTCGTTATTTTTGTAGTGTTAAATTTTAGATTTTGTCCCACAAAATTTTTAAGAAAAGACGCTCAACGTGTCTTCCGTTAATATTTCTATCAACAATTTATCGAAGTACATACGATATATTTTATATATATATAAAAGGAATAACGAAAACAGTATTTTATGATGATACAGTTTACTTCTTTAAAATAATCAACAGTAATCACAGTAATCACAGACACACGCTTCAGTTGCTCATGAAAAAACAAAGAATATTCATGTAATAGATTCGATTTAATTTGTTTACCGATACTGTTGCATCCATGAAGTAAGATGAGAATTTCACTATCATCTTAGTAGTATTTTGGAACTTGAAAAATTATCAGTAACTCTGCTCCGTTAATAGATGCACTGATACCGAAGATAAACACTTTTATACGCTTTTCTCACCGAGAAATTAAATCGAGATTTTACCTCCTTTTATTTATTTTTTTTTTTTATTTTCCTGTATTTTTCTAAGATAAAACTTAATGTTCATTCATTTTGTTTATTCTTTTTTTTTTTATCAATTGTAGAACATCTTTGCAAAAAAAGACTCACCCTTATGTCAAAATCTCGACTCGGTTCGTGTATAAATAATTCGCGTATTGACGACGAAACGCGTTCTCAGGAAATGTTCTATGTAATCTTAACCTAGCACGATAGACACGGGACGCGCGCTTCCACGATACTGACGGACGATACGACTCCGACGTCTCACAGTACTCGTGTTGCGATGCTTGGACGCAGAGCGCGCACTCGAGATGCTAACTTATTCTATCCTATTTGTGAGTAGCAACCAGAATTATTTATATTTCGCGTTTCGCTAGCTCCATTCTGTTTCAAATCTTAACTCTTTGTTCTTTTTTTTACATTTTTTTTTATTTTCTCTTTAACGTTGTATTTGTGACTTCATTTCCTTGCAAGTTGCTTTCCTTGGCTAATTTTTTAGCTACTTTCCTTTTTCTAAAAAAAATCCGTCACAGTGTTTTTCATTTAAGTGGCTATTTAAAATTGATTACTGAAATGCAAAAAAATAAATAAATCTCCTTTAATCCGATTCCTAAATTGATTAAATCAATCAATACTGATTTAAAATTAAATTTCAGTTTGGATATTACACTAACATGTATGATCATATGTATTTATGAAAACGAAAAAGAATAAATACGATAAATTGAAAATTGTTCTCTGTTATTTGAAAAATTTTTAAATCAATCAAATATTGATCGAAACAATACTGGTTATAAAATTATTTAATTTCAAAGGAATTTATCAATTAATTAGGAAGCTTTGTAATATTTCTCTGAAAATCTTTCCTACCTTTTCGACACACGATGAATATGAAAGATATTCATTTCGCACGTAAAAACATGAGATTTATCGTAATAGATTGTACAAAGATTGCAATAGACTGCACAAAGTGTGATGTTTTTCAATCAGGCTTTCACGATCGTGAAAAATAATTTTTCCATGAAATAATTTGCCTACGACAGCCGTTTCATTGTAGTTGTTTGATTGCTTACGTCATTTCCATTCGCACGCGTCAAGTGCCAATCGCGAACAGAAGTAACCTTTTCTAGAGAAAAAAGCAAGAGCGCTTTCATGTCCCTTGCAAGTTTCAACTAAAAATCACGCGTAAATCATTTTTGTTCAGCGAGCTCTTTCCGCAAAATCTCTCGTCCTTATCATTTCTTTAATACAGTTCTTTGCAACCTCTTCGATTCTCGATCTAAAGTTTTTAATTACTTAAAAAGTAAACAAACATTTTAATAAACTGCAAAAAATTATATGAATGAAGAAAAACATTAAGAATATTGTTTCAATTTTTAAAACAATCTTGGGAAATAAATTTGCATGTAATAAAATTAATACAAGCAAAATTGTTGTAAATTTAGGTTATTACACAAGTTTATTGATAATATATATTAGTGTAAAATAAACCGCACAGAGAATTCAGTGTATAATAAATTAAGTAAAAAAGGAAAGAAGAAATGCAAGGATGAACTACGATGACGATGTCAAATACTCTGGACGACTCTCGGCTTTTGACTGACTAACGAAACTCAGAAAATAGAAGGTCCTTATTTGCACCATCCTTTGCCCCTCCACAAAAACACCAGCCCAGAAAAATATATAAACAAAACCGTCGGCCGCCGATGCTCGGCACTGTTCTGACATCATCGTTGCATTCCAACAAAAATGACTGTAAATGTATTCAGATTTCAAAAATATAGATATATGAAATAATAGACACATAAAAATAATAGTTTTTTGGATAATCTCAAGTATAAAAATATTTTGTACCATATCGTGTGTATCACATAATCATATGAATGTATGTAATCATATCTTGTACATACGAATCATATAACGTATGTACAAGATATTTTAAAATTAGATGTTACGAGCGTGATTCTAGATCTTTGGATCGGTGGAATTTTAAAAATCAAAAAAAGTTACTACAAAAGTGACCTTGATCTTGAAATTCAAGGTCAATTTTTTAAATGTTTGTATCATGTTCTATTTACCACGAGGATCAAAGACTATAAGAATAATTCGTTCTCTTGGAAAATGTTTTTAACATTCATCAATTTTTTTATGTTTTTTAAATATATTTAAATAATTAAATTTT
>KQ435890.1:23643-34862 GCA_001276565.1 Melipona quadrifasciata
GCAGTCATTAAATCTTTCCATTATATACTCATAAATCTATATATCCAATCTTATTTTTTAAATTAAACTTTCTAAAATAGATACACACACACACACACGCACGCACGCACGCACACACACACAATAATAATTAAATTTTTTAACTAAAATTGTATTATAAATTTCGGAAAATTAATATTTTTTTTACTTTTATATTTGATTCTATAAATAATAAATGTATAATTTAGATACTTGGACCATTACTAATTGTTTGATTTTCTGGTGTAAAATACATGGAATCTAAAAAACATTTTGCAAAATCACCAACAATGCTTCTGTCTGGTATACTCTGACTCATTCCATAAATTGCAAGCTGAAAAGAATATTATTTTGTATATTATGTAAAAGAATATTATAGCAATTATGGTAACCACAGTAATTTATTCACCTTTCCATCAACAGGAGTTTCTGGATTTTTTAAAATCGAACTTAATTCAATTTCAATATCACGTAAAAATTGATCTGCTATACCTGGCTGAGTATGGACATATGTAACACAAAGATGTATACCACATGGAAATTGAAGTGTATTCAAGTTCCATCCTCTTGCGTTCAAAGCTTCCGAAAGTTTATAAATGTGAAAATCGTTTGATCCTAATGCTATAACTGAAGTAGCCGGGGTACCAAAAATAAAAATTCCATCAAACTTTCTCAATCTACAATCAATTTGATGTATGAAATTGCACAGTTTGAATTTACAAAAAATTTAAATATGCACCTTTGTTCAATGTATCTAGTGGTTTCTATAATTTTCTTCGTCGATTCCAAATATTCATCATAACCAAAGTACATTAATGTAGCCCAACATGATGCTATAATTCCACCAGCTCTTGAACCACTTACTGTTGGGGAACCATAAATACCACCAGGCCAATCTGTTGTTATAGTATATTGATGATGTCTTAATTTTTTATTTCTATAAAGAATAAGGGAAGAACCTTTTGGAGCATATGCATACTAAAACAAACAAACAAAATTATATTATTAAAAAAATTAATTCAGATCATATATAATTTTAAATTATATACTTTATGTGGATATTATGTGGAGTTATATACTTTATGCGTATCAACTGATATGCTTGTAACTCCAGGAAGTTTAAAATCGAAAGATGGTATATTAAAACCTGCATCTGGCATAAAACAAATTAAAAATCCACCCAGACAGGCATCAACATGAACTGGGATATTGTATTTTACTCCTAAATCAGAAATTGCTTTAATATTATCCATTGTTCCATATGGAAAGTTTGGTGTTGATCCTATTAACTATAATAAATATTACATTAACTCTAATACATCTGAATACATTACATTAATTTGAATTTTAGTTTAAACATTCTTTTTTATATACCATTATTGTATTTCTTGTAATAGCTTTTTCCATAGATTTAATACAAGCAGTATAGCTATGTTGGTTAACAGGTACAGATCGTATTTTAAGTTTTAAGTACTGGGCAGCTTTATCAAAAGCAGAATGTGCTGTTACAGGCATTACTATTTCTGGATTTTTTATACCTTTTATATTTCTTGCATAATCCCTATATGTTTTACATGCCAACAAAATTGATTCTGTACCACCGCTTGTCATCTGAAAACATTTTATTATGTTTTAAATTATTTCAATTAAGTCAACATTTTGAGGAAAATAACTTACAGTGCCACACGAATTTTCATCTCCATGAAATAAATTGCAAGTTATTCTTACTACCTCTGCTTCCAACTTGCATATACCAGGAAAAACATCAGGATGCAATGGATTTGTATATGATGCAATACTATAAATATCCCCCATTAATTGTAAAAGATTAGTATCAACTCTATATATAGCTCCAGATACTTTGCCATTTTTCCAATCATAATCACCTAAATAATAACATATATGTGCGTTTTATGGAAACTATAATAATTTTTTAATTGTTTGTTACCTAATTGAACACATTGTTTTATTCTTTCTAATATCTCTTTGGATTCTAAACTTTTCTTTGGAAGTTTTACAACAAAAGGAATATCTTTTATTCTTTGCAATGTTTCTTGTTCAAATGTTTGATTAATCTTATCTAGTTCTTGATTAATTTTATTTCTAATAGCAGGTATAAAATTTCTCAAACTAAACAATTGCTTCTTTGCTCTTTCTATTAGACCTAAAAAAGCATTTTTTTATTTATTACAAATTTTCACAACATAAATCATATTATAAATGATCATATGTACTTTCATCTTGAAAGATAAAATTCCATAACCAAACCGAAGTAAGAATAGTTGTACTTGTTATAGTCACTATTTGCCATGGTTCTTTAGCTTCAAAATAATTATTAATCAGTTGTTTCATGTTATTAATACCAAGAGAATATACGTTCATCTAAAAAAGAAAATAATATTATTTATATATATTGTTATTGTACAATTTGTTATTTTTTATTACATTTCTTTATTTTAAAATTATCATACAACTCTAATTAATAAATCTGACGTGTCAATGTAAACATTTTAGTCAGATAGCTTTCAGTACAAAACAGGTGCCCATATTCTTTTTTTGTTTTATATATATATATATACTCGATCTTTTGTTCTTTTCCTTTCTCGACATTTCGCATTCTGATATTTGCTTTAATACTTACTATTACTTACTATTACTTACTATGCATTTTTCTTTGTTTTAAACCACTAATTTGTACAATTTTGCCAAAATCGCGGTTCATGTTCCATTTGAAAATTAATAAATTAAATGTACATATCTTCAGAAAATATTAAAATTTTTGGATATATCATACCTTAATTTCTAATTGTACCACGTGTTAAAACGAAGTATAAATATGCATTCCGAACACTTTTTTTACAAAAGATTGTAAGATAAATTTTAATATTTGAAGTAATAAAATGTACTACCAAGAAACATTAACAGCTAACTTCTGCTGTTATGGACGAGGTGTCTGTGCCACTATCTATATCTATACTGCTATGTACTTATCACTATATCTATAATACTACGTACTTATATTTTGTCTGTGCTTATATTATTTTCAAAGACGAAGTACTAGTTTGATTTTACTGTGCTACCACAGACGAAGTATATAAATAGACATTGCATCTCACGGATCTTCGTGGCCCGTGATCCGAAATACCGACATACTAAAAAATCACTGGTTTTTTAGCGCACTCTATGTTTAAAGAACGGTGAGTTGATGAACTAGTGAATCCGCCAGCAACATGATTTTTAGACCCATTATAGTGTAATTAAACTTTCAATACCGAAAGCTAGTAATTAACCGAAATCAGTTTATTGTATATCAGAAAGAGTTCTATCCATCTTTTACGGATCACAACTTTTTTCAATATATAGTACATTAAAATTTAAAAATTATTAATACATGATACATAAAAGATTTGTATTAAACATTCTTAAAAACAATTTTTAAATAATTAAATTTTCAACTATTTTAAATTATTATTAATGTTAAAATATTAAAACTATATATCCTCAGTTAGATATTCCTTATATTATATTTTAAATTTACATTAAATTTTTAACAATTTTATTATAACTATGCAATGCATTGGTTATGATAAATAACATAAATTCTATAATTCATTAGTTAAAAATTACGCTTATTAATCAAAATATTATTTGAAATTTTTCTATAAACTATTTTAGCTATCAATATAATAATAACAAAACTTTGTTATTTATTTAATATAAATTTTTAACAATTCATGAAGATTTAATGAAAAATACAAACATATCTATATGTTCAATATATCCTTATATATCTCGCAAAATCGACCAATGTTGAATGTGTTTATAAATTTGATACAGAAGGGCACATTATGTTATATATCTTTCTCTGATTTGTACTTTGGTTCATGACCGAACCTGAAGACGATTTATAGCATGAGAAATTCTTAAAATATTTAAAGGGACACAGGTTTCAGATTTCCTATTCAAAGCACATTTGCTGAAGTGCATTCTAAGAGGATTTTGTTATGTCTAATAATGTTCTCTTCGGCAGAAAATGAAAATATAAAAAGCATAATATTTCAAATTTAAAATCAGAAAAAGGATATTTAATTGTTTTTAATTTTTTTTATTATTATTTTTAACAGAACTTTTTATTCCTTAAAATATATATTTATTTATTTTTTGTAAAACAGTATAACAAATAAATAAATAATACAAATTTTTAAAATGTTTCTTTTTCATTTTGATTCTTTATGAATTTGAAGACAATTCAACTTTTATTAATTAAAAAATAACTCACTCTCTGCTGTAATCATTGATAAAACAAAATTTTCATGAATTATGATTAATTTTTCCAAAACAATATCATAACAAAAGAAATAGAAAAAATGATACTATTTAGACGCAGTACCTTTCTTTCATCTTAGTTCTCCTATTATTTTATAACGATAATAAATGAAGAAATAGAAAAAAAAGCACTGACAATGAATGAAATAATAAAATAGCACTTCGATGTCATCAATAATATATCCCATTGGCTTTAATATTTATTATTGTACTTGTTTTTAAATGCAACATTTATATTTCTATCACAAAGATTTGTCAAAAAGAAAATTAACATTCAACAAATTATATTTATGAAAAGTGACAATATTATTTACGTGACTTTGTTATTTGGTTTTTTCATATTCAATATAATGGATATGAGAATTTAAAAAAATTATTTTTGTCTAATTCAAATATGAAATAAGCATTTTCTTGAAAATCAAAAATATGGATTAAGTTATTTTTAATATCATTTAAATGATTTTATTTAATTCTATTTAAATTTTGTTTAAATAAAAATTATACTTTTATTTATTACTCATTATTTAAATAAAAATTTGCCCAAATAATTCGAATGCGAGTAATCGATACTTCGAATCGAATCGGATAATTTTGATTGAGCTCTAGGGGATTCGGAAACACAAAAATTCTCTAACTTGTCTGTTTCACTAGTTTAATCATTTCATCGTCGACGGACAGAACAACAGAAATGTGGCAATTATATGAGACTTTTAGGTTTCAGCAACTGCACTTTCGTCAGGAAAACCGAAGTTGCCTGTGTTCTTTTAACTCGCTTTTCTTTTGTTATTATGTAGAGTAATAGCGAAGCCATTGGGTAAAAACGTAGACTGACTATCACCGATTCGGTGATTTTTGAATGTATTGAGAAAGTATTTTGAAGTTTTTTCCTGCGCGTATATTGGACTTTGTTTGCTAAAGGAAAGGATCATTCAGGGTATCGATTTCTAAATGATATTTAGGGATTGTACAAATTAATGAAGGAGTGGCTAATCTACAAATTCACCGGCAATCAGAAAGAAGGATGGAAGGAGTTTAAGGTGATTGTGAAAGGATGAATGGAAGGAAGGAAAGGTTTTGAGGTAGATGAGAAAGGTGAAAGTTGCGTTTCGTTTTGAAGTCGCTGTCTAGACTCATCAGTGGGGCTGATAGCAGCGACCTCTTAACCCCTTGTTGTAAGTACTCGCTAGGCTGGACGGTCCACCCACCACCCATCCTAGCGATGTTCCGCACTCTGCTTTCCTTAACCTCGGAGGACCGACGCTAGGCGCGCAGACATTTGTGGCTTGTGTTAGTCAGTTAGTGTTCAGAACTCGTAGTTAAGAAATTCTATGCCGCTACAAGAAATAATTTTTTAAAGCGGCCGTCATGTTGAAGAATAAGGTAAGAGAATTTTAAATTCAGGTTAATGGAAGCTTAATAATGGATAATGAAATTAAAAATTCATTAATAATGACATAAAGAAAAGTCTCTTTTAATATTTGATTTAGCAATAACAATGTGTTATCGATCCATTCACCGAAACTGAAATTGAGTCTTAGAATAACGATTTGACACAGGATGAAATCAGAATAACGCGTCAACCAAGATGTAGGCAATCGACTTATCGTCCGCTTCCGACTGTTGCGAACTTCATCGTTCTTAATTTAGGACTAACTAGAAGAAATGGTACAACATTGTAGGTCATTGAATTCGTATTGAAACCAGCTGTCGTAATACGAATAAGAAAATATATAGCCTGATTTAAAAAATCAAGTTGACCTTGAAATATCTTTCACCATTATATGATTGAAAAATTGTTAATACTACGTAAGACATCTTTTTATACTGAATAGCTTTTGTATAAACATTTTTTTCGTAGCTTCAACCCATTCCAAGATATTTCACTGTACTCAATTAGACGAAACACTGCTTATATTTTACTGCTTAGGCTAAAGACAAATTCATGATTTCATCTGGTCTGGTCCCACGATTCCTGAAAATGACCCTCGTCAGTTGAAATCCATCAATGTCTTCTACAAGGTATCTATTTTTGTCTAAAACCTTTTTTACTTCATATGGGCCACGGAATTTCGGGATCAGCTTTTTATTAATACCGGGTGTAACAAACAAAGTATATTTAATAAATGACTCGGTTATCCTAACGTGGTGAAATCCATTTCTTAAATCTAGTTTCGTGAAAAGTTTCTTGCGTAGACAATCCAAACAATTATCAATCAGTGGGATCGAAAAATTGTCCTTAGTAGTTATCTTGTTAAATGTACTGGCACTTTACACTTATGAAATAAACGTTAATTTTTAGAAAGAAATTCTTAATTTATTAAAGGAAATAATTCGCAACATAACTTCTAATTTCTAATAAAATAATCAAACATATATTTTTATTTTTATAAATAAAATAATCAATTAATTTACTCTCTGACTCTCAATATAGGACTGTTTCTATTTCGTTTCTATTTCGTTTCTATTTCGTAGAACTCATTGGCGGAAGTGTTGCTTGTGAATCTCCGATAAGAGTCCGGAGACATCATATGGATCCGATCGGATCGTTCAAGTTGGTGTTCACGCCGAAACCAAACACACATATCACATTCAGATGAATGAAACTATAACTTGAGAAGTGTATCTGAGTTTAAAACCAAGGTAAAAACTAAGGTTCCATTTGGAGAACTGCAGAAAAATACATAAATTTCGTAAGGAGTCAAATGGTACGTAAGATATGCAAAGAATTTTTCTCGGTAAAAAATAAGCTAAGAGAAAAACGGAAAGCAAGAAATTGAATAATCAGATAATATAAGAATTTACAGAAAGTCAGATGAGCGAAAGAAATAACAATGAATGTACGATTTTAAAGTAAATTTTGAAAAGAGTCATTTGACCCCGCTTGGTACGTTTAGTGTTAATTCCCTAATAATCTATACTAAAACGATGGAACTCGCATCAGATGAATTACTAGGTCTAATAATATTTCGATCCAGCCAATCATCTAAAATAGTTTGCAGCTTTTCTTTGTCCGCAAAAAATAATCGCCGAGGCCGAGAACTAATCGGTTGTTCCGTTTTCACCGAAATGACCATTTCCATACTGCTTGATACTAATTCCTCATTCCTAGAGGAAATTAATTTTTTATAATAAAGTTGTTGTATTCTGGCGGATACATTAAAATCAATGGTAGGATCGATATTTAAGTCGTAAATTAATATTTGGATTTTCATCAACACAGTCTATTTGCATACTCTAGTGCTTGAAACAATCAATATCCTCGATTTTACTCGAAACGATATTTTAAATATCAAACTTACAGCCTAGCGAAATTTTTATGGTAGGGGTATTGTAATTATGTAATCTCTATCTACCAAAACAGTATAAAACATCTGTTTCGAAACAAAGAAAAATTTCATAAAAATAACAACACCATTAATCTTTACTTCGCTACTGAAAATATCGTCAATAATTAACGGAGAATCGTTAACGCCATATTAACTACGATTACCATTGGTCATCGGTAAGTATGTGTGCAACAGTAATGCAACTTTAACTAACAATAAGCTTGTAGGTGATCCTGAATCAAGAATGGCCTCATATGAGTAATGAAAAAATTTACCGTGTATATTAGTAATACTAAATTCGACGGGTACCATGAGAACGGGTATCAGGAGAACTGGGCTACAACAAATGAGTGGATGACTGTGACGTAGGTAAGGCTTCCTTATCGAGACCTGTGGGCAGTTCCGTGCTCGATGTATAGCATCACCACATGTGTAGCATGAACCTCACTGACGCGCGCGCGCACTTACAGTCGCACTTCGTCCCTTGTTGGTCACGACAATCATCTCTCACATAGATATATTTTGGAAAGCATCCAAAATGTCATCTCCTGAAATCGATTCATTTTAGCTTGGTTTCGCAATCTGGAATCGGGAATGCCCTCAATAATCAAATCCGCCAACTCTCTCGAGTCTAACGTAAGTCTGTTAGACAATGTAATTTTGTCGTGATAACAATCTGTAAAAGTTTCGGATAGTTGCCACACGCGTTTCTCAAATTCTCTTTTGAGTGCCAATCGATTGGGTTTATAACCAAAAAGTCGCTGCATATTGTCAAAAAGTGAAATCGATGTAGAATGAAACTACTTTAAGGCCTTGCCTCGTAACCCGAGGTTAATCAAAATTCTCATCGAATTTTTATTAAGTGATAAGTGTGTTGCAACTTTTCAGCCTGTCTTTTCCAATTTGAAAAATTATCATTTTCTCCCGAAAACTCGTTTAACAAATCTGCTATTGTTCGAACGTTGACGAATTCAGACTAAAGTCAGATCGTGGCGTAGCTGATTCTCTTTCCCGTTGTAAAAACTGGATTTCCCGCTGTAACCGCTCTCTCTCTCTCTTTCTGCATAGTAATTCCAACTCACCCAAAAAATTTTCGTTTGGATTTTTCGCGAGATTTGAAGGGTCTGTGAAGGCGTCACCGTTTGTCCTGATCCAAGTGTCTTCGGATTACCTATTCCTTTTTGCGAACATTCTTCAATGTCCACCTTCAATCGATTTTCGATCTGAGGGTCACAGTGTATTAAACGAGCGATAAGCTCACATTTGTTACCAGTGATTAACTGGCCTCGTTCTCGCAATATTTCTTTAAGTTCAAAAATATTAAAATCACTTAATGATTGTTTCTGTCCAGTAGTCATTTTCAAATGTGAAATAAAACGATGTTCACAAGAATTTAAAATGTTCACATGCAATCACAACACAAAGTTACTACAACTGTCCATAAAAGTCACTAAAATTTATAAAAGAATATATAGTCACGAATAAAACAAAACTGTCGTGCACTATAAGATTTGTTTTTGTGGAATCTCACTTCTGAAGTTATAAGAGATACAAGATGAGGAATTAAAGGCGGTGGGTTACTTCCTTCGCAAAGGTTTTTATTCGACTGCCTTTTCTCCTCGAAAAAGGCTTTGCAATCCCCCTCCCCCACCTCTCTCACCTCCCAGACACAAACCTCTTATCTCAAAACATAAACAGTTCATCGCCCGACTATGACAATCGTCCCAAAGATCGCCTACAAACTAAACAATAAATTTTCTTCTATAATATTTCTAAATACTTAAAAATTTTCAATTAATTGTTTGTTGCCATCGAGTCACTAATACATTTCTATGAAATCTATTTCGCGTCGATCGATTAACTGTAAATTGTAACTCGTGTGATAAATATATAAAACAGTACTGATTTACGATACACTATAATAAGAGTCGTGTGTAGTCACTTCTACGTGGTGGTTCTTGGTAATTGGTATTGTTTTCCAAATATTAATATCTCGGAGTATTACTGTTTGTGAACCAAATTTCAATTTCTTCAAATACTACTATTTGCAAAACGATATCAAGCTAAGAACTATACAACCTACAATCCAGTCTAGATCTTACAAATTTCTTTCTTTTTTTTATTTCACGGTCTAGACTGGACTGTAGGAAGAATTGGTTAATAAGTAAACTGTTAGACCACTCGCGGGAGCAACGTGAAATAACGTGAAATGTGTGCATTTTAATATTAAGTTGCGTGCGCCCAGTTTTAATTAATCATAAGATAGTTAATCTCTGTAAATTTACTGTAAGCGTATTCTGCACAATGACATTTATTTAACTTGGAATCTCTTGGAAAATTAGGAATCTCTTCTCTCTTCTTTCCCTTCACGTTGTTACTATTGTAATGGAGTAGAGTCAGTGTGTGAAATCGGGGAACTGCAACCTTGTCCGAAAGGACAATGCGAGGTTTTTGTTTTCTAGCTCCTTTGTAATTCGGCTTCAGTGGTTCGAAACCCACTGTGTCGTTGTCATGGGAATAGCCTTAGATTATTTACCTCTTATTTACTGCTCGAACCTTGATTTGGCACACTGACTGCGAAACTTGGAGATCAACCGCTTTTATTTCATGTTATCTCCCTTGCAAGGATAATATTGGCAATAAAGCATGTCAGTAATATTGTTTCTCTTATTTCGTTTAAAGTTAAATAAACGTGTCTTTGATACGAAATACGCTGGTAGTGCTGCAAATTATTATTATAATTATTGTGTAACTTGAAAGCTAACTTGAAACGAGAAATATTTTCCAAAAATTCCCAAACACGTAACAAAATATGTTCTCACGTTTGATTCGCTATCACTTTTCGATATGTATTATCATGTGCTTTCAACAAATTCTTGCTCTATTAAATCGATGCTTCCTTGTACGTTACACTGATAAAGTGAGTGTTTATTATTCGATGATAAACTGCTCGGTTTGTATGGTCGTGTATGAATAGCCTTGAATAGTCTTGAATGTTTGTTGATGCTTCTGCTTCTCAAACTCTTTTCAACAATGTAAGCGTTTAAACACAATTTCACTTTTAACTCACTTTTAATACCTCTTAATTCATTTTTAATTTATTTTTAACTCACTTTTAACACTTTTAACCTTTTTTAAATATTAGATTCTGATGACGGCCGACGTTTGTTTAGCTCCAGAGTTATCGTAAAAATTTGTCGTGTTTTGAGGTGTTATGGGGTGTCCTGTATCGAGGGTATGAGCGAAGAAAGAATGAATATGTGTAAGAATCTATTAATTATGAGATATGGAATACTCGATCGATCTTTGTTCTGTAGCAATCGACTTCAATCGCTTCTTCGAACGGTGCAGATCGAACGGCGAACGAGAATGAATCCTCGGTACGGTATTCCATAAACATCATCTTCGACATTCCGTTCCCAAACGATAGTGGACGCTCCGGATGTGAAATCATAACACACCATCGATAATTAGTGTTATAAAAGGGAGTAAAAGTCGGAAATTCTTCAGTTCATTAAGCGTAGTTCATTTTCAAACTTCAAGAGACAG
>KQ435890.1:45872-74187 GCA_001276565.1 Melipona quadrifasciata
ATGAATCTAAGGCTAATCACTCCAAATAATAAAAATTATTTTATTATTAGACTTCAAGATTTTCGGCATGCTGTATTAAAAATACGCATTACAGGTTCCTTCGAAATATTAACATGAATTAAATGCACAGCGTCTCAATTATCGCCATTGTTTGCAGATAGTTCTAGTTTCTTTTTAAACAATTCTTCAGGAATTAACTATAGTAGAATTTCAATTATCCGACTTCCGAATGTCTCATCAACCGATAAATTTGCACCTCTACTTGTACAAACTACTCTTCAGTAATTATGCGAATCATATTTATAAAAAAGAAAAATTAAGTAACATTAATTAGGTACATATACGTATATTCTATATTTTCTATATATTTTATTTCTATGTATTTCTGTATATTTTATTTTTGTTAATAAACTATATTTCTATATTTGCTTTTTAAATTATTTTCTTCGTTTTTATTACTTTATATGTGTATATCTCAGTGCATTCAATTATCATATTCAGTTATTCACATTTGACAATACAGTATTGTTTAGATAATGAGTATGCCGGATAATCGAAATTCTATTCTATTCTTTTATTTTTTAATTATTTAACATACTATTTCAAAGATTATTATAAGGTTTGACTTTTTGATTTTTTTTCAATCGTATAAACTTTTGGTTATTTTTTTAATTACTTGGACTAATTTGCAAGACATAGTTACATTCTTAATGTAATGTAACAAAACAATTTGGACCGTTGCTACAAACAAATAAACGTTCTTATACAATTGAATTATACAATTGAATTATCCAGCGTTGGCTATCAGACTAATATACATAATAAATAATAAATAATACATAAATTAATCAATCACTATCAATTTATTTCTGTTAGCGTCATCTACTTTCTCGAATATTTTATCCCGTATGCAGATTTGCTACAAACTTTAATTTTTCATGTTTATGCAGTGATTAATTTTTACAATAATTAATTTTGATTTTGATTGATTATCGAAGAATATCAGACATTTTTAAAAAAAGATATAGTGATATTCTAATTCTATTTAGAATAACAATCAAAATTTGCGTATTCATATTGTAAAATATTGAGAAAAGAAATACGTATGTAGTTCCAGGAGAAATTTCCAGGAGAACAGGTGATTATTGTTACCTCGCATTCGATGGTGGTGATAGCGCAAAATCTTTTGCAGTGGATTTAACACAGCAAGAGGCCGTCAGGTGGCCAGGGAAGCAAGCAAGCGCGAAGCGCAATCAATAAGTTCGCAGAACGCGGCGCGGCGGTGCCTCGTGCGCGACAGCTCCGGCTGAAGTTTCAGTCGGATGCATAGTCATGTCGAAAACTGATAAAATTTATTCGTTCAATTCGCTTGTTTCCTTGTGCGCGGTGTTCTGCGTTCTTCCGAGTCATCGTCGTTGTTGCGAGAAATGGTGAATTTACAGTAAGCGGCAAAATGGCGACGTGTGGTACGAAACAAATGACTTTTGCGTGAACAGTTGCATCGTGTAAATTTAACAGTTGGTCGTACAAATTCAGCCTCAAAGCTTGAAACATAAAAACTAAACTTCAAAAAAGTCTTGTGACGAATGAATTGGTTTCGTACAAAAACGTTACCTGTGCCTAAATCAGTTACAATCAGTTTTCATGAAAACTCATTCTTTTCTTATCGAAACAATTTTTTTTTAAGTAATTCAAAGGAAAAGAAGTGGTCAGCACAGACAGCATAATTGAATCAATATGGAAAAAGTTGTTTACATTTATCAAATGGATTACTCATATTGAAGGTTCGCGAGTAGTGTCCGCCGTTTTTTAGTTGAGTGACGATTGCATCGATCGATGCCGGCTTCGATGGCTTGACAAACATTCGTAACAATTAACGCGATCATGCATTTATATTTTGAAAAAGATAACAATGCCAAATGCGACTGCAACATCTTGTCGCTGAGCTGGATGGGCAAGGTGCCGGACGAATCACCAGAGGTACGTGACATTCCTTCCGAAATTCTGTCCTTCAGAACTAATTGGAAGTAATACATCACATACAGTAAGATTATAATACTGTAAAAGATTTATATTATAATAGACTTATTATATACAATATTATAATGTTGTCTTTATAATAACAATATTACTGAATAAGAAAGTATCGAAATCAAATTTGTTATCTGTATAAAATGAACTGGCAACAAATAAATTATTGAACAACGCGATTTACATGTGAAAAATTCGTAATAATAGCTTCTTTTAATAGCGAAGAACAAGAACAATTATAGAAAATATTCAAAAGGTCTGAAAATTAAAAAATTTTGTATGAAAATTATTAGTAAATTCTTTCTCAAAAATAAACAAAAAAAATTGAATGACATAATAAAAGTTTGATATTTTACTTTTAATTAAGATGAAGATTCAAGTTTGTTTTATAAAGTTACTATCTTTCGTAATTTACAGAAAGAAAATGATACGCATTCGATTTATTTTAATAATTGCTATTCTTTTTATTAAGATTATAAATTATTTATGTATCGAAAAAGTTATACGTAATGGGTATAGAAAAGTTGGCAATAATCTGTATGACGCGGTAAGATTATACTACAAGACTAGTAGTAAATTAGAATCAGCAGGTTGTAAACGTCGACGCACTGATCTCAGTATTCTCGGTTTCTCATTTTTAGACTACCATGTTCACGTCATCGGTTATAATTCTAGAAATATATCAGACGGTAATCGTTAAACAGAAAGTGAAGTGTCACTTTTCTTGGTATTGAAGTCATTGAAGTTCTAGGCAATGTATCTAATTAATACAGTCCGCAACAAAATGTCAGTCTGCTTCTCAACGATTTCTTTTCAAACGTCTACTTTTCAATACATGTATAAAAGCTATATTTTGCACTCTGTATATATTCTACATGACATCCTATATAAACATTTTGAAAATCGCTTTCGCAGAACATGATTTATGAATGACGTGGAAAGAAAGGTAAACAGAAGGTAAAAACTACGCGACAAAATGATACTCTATTATATGATTTTACAATGAATAAATTATTTATTAATATTTTGTAATGCCTGCTTTCCTTTGCAAAACTTCAATTAATCGCTTAGGCATTAATTTGTATAGTTTTTAAATTTTTTTGTGAGGAAAACCATTCTTGAACAAAGCTTTTCTGATGCCCATTCTAAATTCCATTTTAATTCGACTTCTTTATTTTAATCGATTTTCCTTATTTTCCTCCGTATTACGCAATACGATATAATGATTTCAACTATTTTTTCATTTTCGACAATGTTGACAAACTTGATTATTTGATTAATGTAAAATTCAATGTATTCAAAAGTGATGGTACTATTACCAAAAAATCGTGATGTACTTTTTTTAGTACTTTTTTTAAAACTCATTTCAAAATTGTCAAAAATTATATATAAATAATTTAAAAAATTTGTTATTATTATATCAAAATTTTGCAGTAATTTTAAAGGTATGGTATTAAACTCATTTTATAGAAATAAAACTAAAGAAACAAATATTATTCCTATGACAAGTGTTTGAAAAAAATGTGTCAAGTTTTATATTTAATTTTATGCTTCAATTTCAATGATAAATTGATATATTTTATAGATAATATTACAAACAACCTTATATTAATAATATTTTATAACAAAATCGTATACTTCGAATATTTTTTACTTTTCTGCTTTTGAATCGAACACCGATCGTGCGTTGCGCGAAGCTGATATATCTCGAGCCTTATGCATTTCTCGAATGTAAGCGAGTAAATCAAGTGCTTAGAAATATATGTAGATGCTGTACATTGCGTTGTCGATTCGATATTTCATCTTGATCTTGTACTTTTTACCTCCTATTAGTGTTAATTTATTTTCATCCTCTCAGTTAGTAATTTGTGCAATTGTACTCTATTCATTTTTTTTTTTCTTTTATATTTATATTACTGGTAAAATGGAATTCCAAACAACAAACGCTGTCCTCCCAACGACTATCAATAGTTACGCAAACGTGACACAGAATTTCGTATTTCCAAAAAAGGATCAAGCAATAGTATGAGATGTTATAGAAGAAATTTCAATTAAGGAAAATTTAAATTGATGCTCTTAGCAAAAAAAATTAACCCTTCAAATACTCGATTTATCTCCAGAATTTCTAACAATAGAATCTACTTGTCTTAAAAACTCTGATTTCGAAATCGAACCTCTCGAATGTGTTTCCTATTATTCCCCATGATGTAATTTCTGTTCATTTAAAAAACTTGGGTCTAAAGTATTTTTCTCACATCATGAGTTTCTGAAGACAATTCTGTATTCAATCGTAGAAAGTAGACAAACTCTCCGAAGCATTAGAGATTCGTTTTGAAAAATTTAATTGGAGAACTTATTCAAAAGAAAGGCGTATCTACTGAAATCGTGTTTCAATATATTCGAAACTGAAACTTTCTTTTGTTAATAAAATCGTGATATTGATGTAAAGTTCATAAAATTGATACTGTACAAACTTCGTTTTTAATACAGAATAAACTTACATCGAGAACGATTATTTCATTTGTAGCAAAAAATAGCACAAATTTAAGAAAATGATTTCATACGTCTTTTTTCCAAATATCGGATTTCCCTGCTACATTACATATTATGAATTAATATTAGTGATTACATAGTGTTTGATTAAGTAGGTACGAAGCAATAAAAATAATTTTGTGCATTTTTAAAAAATACTTATTGAATACAAAACAAATAAAAGAAAACTATTACATTAACTTAAATATTGATGCTAAGTGATATTAATTATAAACAAAATAAATTTTGTATATTCAAACTTTCAATAATTTGTTGCAGTTTCTTAGTATTGTTTTTATCTAGAAATGGTAATAAACTTTTAATATCTTTAATCTTTAAACATAATTATTGTCAGGTAGTATTTTAATTAAAATTCTACATTTTTCTTTTTTTCTATTCTATACGAAAAATATTATATATTAAATTTCCTGTGTTTTTTTTTAAATATATAAAAATTCATTAAATTTATACATAATCATTTTATACGTTTGGACTCTAAATTAACTATAATCTGATTTTCTGTGTATCATACATCGAAGTTATTGATATTATTATAGGTACAAAAGATATAGTTAACATTAAAAATATCTTTTCTCCGATGTAAAACATATTAGATCGAAAAAGAACATTTTTCAAGATATGTTTTTCTTCTGTTTTAATATCTAAGTGAAATATCGTAAATTATTAGTAATTTGAAGGCATATAATAATAACGTCTGCAAATTATAAATATGTGATAATCGGGAAAAGGGCATATCTCGTAAAACGTCCTTCTTCAGAATAACTCCTGAATTTTGCTATTTGTCATCCTTGTTCTTAGACGTAAAGTATAAAATGACAAAAAAGTATTGTCAATAACAAACAAAAAGATAGACGATCTAAAAAATAGTTTTTTTATCGTGTCATATGTTTTTTCGATGTCTAAACATACTTTGATAAGGTGTTTGTTATTTAGGAACGCTTCGCGTATGCTTGTTTCTATGTTTATTAAGACGTCTATGGTCAATCGATATTGTCTAAAATCATACTGGTTGATTGGTCGATTGAAGCATATTATTGGTAAGCATATTCTAGATACCTCTTCATCGTTTGTTGATGGTTTTCTCCAGGATTTTGCAAAGGCAATTGGTTAGGTTATTGGTCTGTAGTTTTCCGGAGTGTGTTTATTTTTATTTGGTTTAGGAATCGGTACTACGATCGCTTTTCTCCACGAGTCTGGAATACTTGTTGGGTCCATATGCAGTTGTATATTTTTAAGAGGTATTCAATTCCAGTACCGGGAAGTTGTTTTAGTGCGTTGGGGATGTTATCTGGTCCTGGGGATGAGTTTTTTGTTAAATGTAGAGTGAACACGAGTTCTTTTAAGGATATTGTTGACTTTAAGGTTCAGTGGTGGAGAGTTGATCTATTTGTATGTTATTGTTAGGAATTGTTGTAGTGTTGTAGGATATTCGTGGAGGATGGTGAGTCGTGAATGATGTTAGAATTCTTATTGAAGGTCTTTACGAGTTCTCCTGCTATATTTTCTGGTTTGATAGCATATTTGTTGCCGCCCAGGTCGAGGAATTGAATTGATGAATTGTATGTTTTACCGTTGATGTTCTTGATTTTTTCCATATTTCTTCAGTTGGGGTTTGGTTAGTTATGGTAGAGGTGTACATATTCCAAAATAGTCTTTTACTGTGTTTAATTATTAGGGTGTCCCATAAGTTTCTTCCCTTTTTTTGATGCGAAATGAATACACGATATTTTTTGTTTAAGATGGATTTATTATGTTATATATGAACCGTTCTGTTCTATAAACTTCTTCCATCTCTCAGGAAGCCTCATTATGCCCTCTTTCCAAAATTGTTTAAGTTTACTCTTGTAAAATATTCATCTAGGTGCGTTTTTATTTCGCTTATGGATTTGAAAGATTTACCACGGAAAGAATTTTTTAAGGAGAGGAACAAGTAGTAATCGGACGGAGCAAGGTCTGGGGAGTATGGAGGATGAGGCAGAACGTCCCAATCAAACTGTAATAATTCTTGCCTTACGGCTAACGCAACATGCGGTCTCGCGTTGTCGTGATGGAAAACGCCTCGTCGGTTTGCCAATTCTGGCCGTTTTTCTGCTACTGGCTGCTTTCAATTGATCCAGTTGATTGCAATATTTGTCAGCATTGATCGTATCATCTTGGGGAAGGAGCTCGTAGTACAGTACACCTTTCCAGTCCCACCAAATGCACAGAAGAACCTTCTTCGGACGAAGTCCAGACTTCGCAACGGTTGAAGGTCTATTTTCCTTGGACCAAGTGCGTTTTCGATGCACATTTTGGTATAAAATCCAAGTCTCGTCTCCAGTGACAAGCCTCTTTAAGAAAGGATCCCTTTCATGTCGCTGGAGAAGCAAATCGCACGTAGAGACGCGATTCATAAGGCCGGTCTCCCTCAATAAGTGTGGAACCCAAACTTCATATCGATTCGCATATCCCATCTTGATTAAATGCTTATGTACCGTTGTCTTGGGAATATCAGTGGCATCCACTATCTCACGCACACTATATCGTGGATTTTCAGTGAGCACAGTCTTGATAATGTCCGTATGAGTCGTTGCTGGGCGGCCTCTGCGGTCTTCATCTTTCAACTCGAAATTGCCAGCTCCAAATTTCTTAAACCAATTGCGGACGGTCCTAATAGTGGTAGTACCACTCCCGTAAACGGTGAAAATCTCGTCTGCAGTGTCCTTTGCACTATTGCCTTTTTTAAAGCAATGAAGCATAACATGCCGCAAATGCATCTTTTGGCTCTCCACATTGAACGGTGCAGAAAAATGAAACCGATGCCATAAACGGCTAAGAGATAAGCCTGCATGTTAATATAAACACAGCCACTTAGAGTCACTCATAGCGTGGCGCGGAAGAAATTTATGGGACAACCTAATAGTTTTCGGAAGTTGGCGCGCAGTTTCTTAAATTTGGTTAAGTTTTCTGACGTGGAGTGTTTTTTGGCTTTTGTTAAAAGCCTGATGCTTTCTTTGGAGCTGCTTGACATTCTTTGTTCCAGCAAGGGGTGAAATGTTTTTTTTGATGTCGTTGTTATTTTTTGGTTTCCTTGGAGGAGATGCTTCTTGCGCTGCTGTATTGATGCTTGATTCAAGTGTTTATATTGCGTTATTTA
Organism: Melipona quadrifasciata; assembly: GCA_001276565.1. NCBI lineage: Eukaryota > Metazoa > Arthropoda > Insecta > Hymenoptera > Apidae > Melipona > Melipona quadrifasciata. The sequence continues at coordinate 53,593 of KQ435890.1, forward strand.
AGTTGGTTGGGTCGATGTCATGTGGTGACGGATTTTGGAGGAGATCACTTATTTTTTTTTTTTTTTGTATTTAGGTCAGTCGATTTTTTAAAGATTCCATTAGTGGGGTTTGAGTCGAAGGGAAGTGGTCGTCATAGTTTATTACTATTGGGAAAAGGTCACTATCGTGTAAGTCTTCTAAGATATTCCATTCCAAATATTGTGCTATTCTGCTAGTGCATATTGATAAATTTATTGCACTGAGTGTTCTAGAACTTACTGTGAAGTGGGTTTGATTCCCTGTATTGAGAAGGATGAGGTTCGAATCCTCTAGAAGTTTTCTCTATTGTTTTTCCACGGGCGTTGATGTTTGTAGAGCCCCAATTGAAATTGTGCCTACTACCAGCATTGGTGGTGGTATCTGGTTGATAAGATACTTTAGCTCTTGTAAGTTTAGAGGTAGGCTACTTAGGAGGTATATATTGCATATATTTAGTGGGTTTAGAGGAGATATGGCCACTGCAATTGCTTCAAGATTAGTGGTTAATGGAATTTCGGTAGCTCTTAATGTTTCTGTGATTGCTATGGTTGTTCCTCCACTGACGTGGTTTGTGTTTTTTTCTAAAGATTTTTGTAAAGATCGAGTACTCTTTAAAGGTAGGCTTTAAGGGTAGCGTTCGTTTTTGAAATTAGTTTCTTGAAGGCATAATATTGTTAGGTTATGTTGTCTGAAGATAATTTGTAGTTGCTCATAGTGCCTATAATATCCGTTTATGTTTCGTTGGATTATTTTTTTCATGGTGTGACTGATAGCTGGTTACTAAGTTAATTTATAGAAATAAAAGTAAAAGTAAAAGTAACAATATAAAAATGGATATTACGTAATGGGTGGTAGTTGGGGATTTCTTAGTTTGATTTAGCTCGATAGTTCACTGTCCTCCTCTGATAACCAGTTAAATGTAGATGGGTCTGATGGATCTTGTGTCATCTTTTTGTATAGTTTTCGTAATCAGACTTTTATTGACCACTCTTTTAGTAGGGGGTGAATTTTTATTAGCAGATCGGCTAAGGCTGGCGTATTTGTGGTGTATTGTTTGGATATTTCGTTCGGGTTGGGTGCTCCAATTGCATTTTCTATAAAGCTTTTCAATTGCAGGTAATCCAGTATTTGGTTATGTTTTTGTCGTTAATATATTTAATAGCAGGTTCTAGCATGTCGTCAGTTCTATCTAGTGTGAAAGCAGGCGACTCTGGGCATTTGGGTTTCTTGAAGGTTGGTTCGAGGCTCTTGTGTTTTTTAAATGTTTGTGGACTTGGGTCTCTAGGGTCTAAGTCGAAGTCATTTGATTTTTGTTTCCTTCAGACGCTGTGGATATTGTTCTTTTATTTCTTGACTTATTTGTTTTTGGGTCTTTTGTCTTCTTTCCTAGGTTCTGGTGTATCAAGAGAGTCTATCGTTGGTGGTCCGGTTTCGTTAGTGCATGTATCGGTTTGCTTTTCTGTTTCCTGTATATAGTCGGTAGCTGTGGACTGTACAGGTGAGGTTACATTTGAGTGTGTGGGGGCTAGCGGGCTGGATTTGTTTGGGTTTTTAGTATCCGGGCATTGGTTCGCAATGTGACCTTCTTGTTGACACGTGAAGCATGTCTGTTTCTATGTAGTAGTGAATATTCTATATGTGTTGTTTTCGATTGTAATTGTGAAAAAGTTCGGGATGCGTTTGGCGTCTTCTGGATTTAGGTAAACTTGTCTCCTAAAACTTAATATGTTGGACAACTCTGGGTCGGTGATATCTGCTTTTAGGGGAGTGATGTTTGATAGTGGTTCGATATTGTTTCTTTTAAACGTATTTTCGATTGGGCTATTAGGAATTATTGGTGAGACGTTACATAGTATAATCCGTTGGGCTGGTAGGATCATCGGTCTGATTTCTATGTTTAAATTATTTATGGTTACTGATTTATGTTTGAGTGTTAGGTTTGCGACTGTATGTTTACTATCTAGGTACATGCATATACAACCATTTGATATTCTTGAGAGGAATTTGATTGCTTTGGGTCCTATTATGTTTCCGATCGCTCGAGCATATTCTTTGATTGTGATACCGTCGGTCGATTGTAGGATTATAACTTGGTCCTGAGTCGGGATGTATTCTTGTTTTGTAGCGTCAGCGTATGAGATTGTAGATTTAGTGGGAATAACAGTTCCATCGTTGCGTGGGTTTTATTCGGCGTCATGTTGGAACGTACACACTCTCACATACAAATCCAACTTGAGGGTACACACTGCTGTGTTGTGGTTACCAACACAGCTTCATGTCGTCTATTTAGCACTTCTCACTTTGTAGTGGCAGTACTCGTCTTTGTTTACGTTTTTTGCTGGTACGTCCGATCGCTTGGGCTGCCGGAACGAGATTGACATTAAAATTGTTTCACTCAACCTATTCACATTTAAGTAAGGATATTGCATGACATATTGCAAGACTCAATTATTGGACAATAGAATCGATTTGAGTGTTTAACACAACTTTTCGTTACGATTCGGTCACCAATCTGTCAGTATTTTCCGATATTTTCTGCTTTAATTGCTTCCTAGTTTCGTATACAATAATAAAAATAAATCTGCATCTTTTTTCTTGTTTCTATTGTTTATTTATGATCATGGCAACTGTTTTTATGTAACTTATTCAAATGCTTTAAAATACTGGCTAATAGAAATACTCTCAAGTATGATGAAACATGTTTATTTATCACAAATTGTTTTGATATACAGGATGTTTATGTGGAAATTTCAAATTGAAATATCTCGAAAGTCGTGCATTTTTATGAAAAATATTGAATACTCAAGTTTCACTGTTTTGAGGAAAAAATGCAATGTTCCATTTATATCTCATTTGTGGATTGTTTTCAAGGTTATTTGAAAGTTATTTTTTTAAGTAGATATTCTTCTGCACAAAGAAAATAAGAAACTTTTGTTTACGTCATTTCTTTATCTTTATTTATTCATCTTAAACCTTTGCTACACTTGTATTTTCTTCCTAAAACCGTGAAGATATTGAAAAGTTTGAAATACTATCACTTCTTCAACTAATACGTTATTTAATATATTGAATCTATTTAATAATTAAAATTGAAATATTTATTTGTTTTTTTTACCGTTGTATACCTAGTATTTCACTCATTTTTTAATAAATACAATTTGTGAATACTAAAAATTATCATACAAAAATATAAAATATCCGGAAATTTTAAATCATGAATAAACAATAGATATATTGGAACAGATAGCCTAGGTAGCTTAGTCTCTAAACAAAAAATTAGGGATACGATTTTAAAAGTTTTAAGGCTTGAATTTGATAATAATTTTTATTAACTATTAAATTACACACATTCATATTATATTCAAATATATTACATAAAATATTGAATTTTTAATAATTAATCATTTGCGTTTTGCTTTGATTACAACTTGTATTTTTTCCGGCATAATATAATTTACTTTTGGATAATCTTAATCTGTTGTAAATGGTGCGTTCGCTTATTTCGTTTGTCACTTGTCACGTATCTAACATAAAAATCTACTCGATTCTCAACTCGGGTAAGATTATTATTGCTCATATAATATGAATAAGATTTTATCGTTCATGTAACAGTCGGTCAATAAACATTCAATAATAAAAGAAGGTAATTCCGAGAAGTACTAGATATTTTGAAAGGCTGAGAAAGAAAGGGGAAAGAATCTAAATATAAAATTTTTGTTTCGGGTATTATTATTTTCTGAAATATTAATAAAAAAACTTTCGATACAATACATTGAATTCTGCCTATACAAACGTATAACATGATCAAATAATTTGATCAAATCACACATTTGGAATCATCGTACGTTTGCACTGGTATAACTAATAAATGGATATATTGGGTTGTTGAACGGAAAGTTCGTGCCGATTTTGAAAGAAAATTAAAACGCAGAAGATTTAAATTTTAGTATACATTTATTAAATTATATAAGTGCCATTCTGTTCTACAACCTATCTCCATCTTTCAGACAACTTGAAAATTCCGTCATTCCAGAATCTCTCAGGTTTTTCAGCGAAAAACTTTTCTACGTGATTTTTTATCTCGACCAAAGAGTTGAAGTTTTTTCCATTAAGGGAATATTGTAATGATTGAAATAGGTGGAAATCAGAGGGCGCGAGTAAATATGGTGGATGGGGTAGAACATTTTGTCGAGTTATCAAAGACACATAAGACCGCGCTTTGTCCTGATGAAACATGACGTCCTCCCGATTCACTATTTTTGGACGTTTTTGTTCAATTGCTGTCGTCTAATTGGGAACAATACTTCTCTGAATTTATCGTCTCGTTGTTTGGTAAAAGCTTATAATAGATCCCTTTCCAATCCCACCAGACACAGAGCATGATCTTTGGATGAGGACTGACTTTTGGGGTGACTAAAGGTGGTTCATTCCGCTTTCGCCAAGATTTTTTTCACTTAATATTATTATAAATGATCCATTTTTCATCCCCCGTCACTATTTGCTTCAAAAATGGTGTCTCCTCGTTTATAGAGCGAGTCGCAAATGGAAATGCGATCCGTCAGATTTTTCTTCGTTAAATCGTGGGAAACTCATACATCAAAACGGTTTATGTAACCAAACTTCACAAAATGCTCGTGGATGGTGGATTTTGACATATTTAACATTTCTGCTAATTTACGTGTCGTATAGCGTGGGTTATTCTCGATCAGTGTTTTAATTTGATCTTCATCTGTGGTAGAGGGTCTACCCGGGCGTTCTTGATCTTTAAGGTTGAAATCACCAGCTTTAAACCTAGCAAACCACTTCTGCACAGTTCTTTCAGCTACAGTACCCTCGCCAAAAGAAAAGCATTAAATGCCTAAAATGCACTTTGTTTTTTTCCATATTCAAAGGCGTATAAAACTGACAAAAATTAACGTATCGTAACCAAATTTTTTTCCAAATATGCCTGAAGTACCGTCTTTTACGATATGTACGCATGTTATTTGTTTTCAATCGTTCTGATATATTCAGACCAGTCCTTACGCCACCTATCAAAAATCGGCACGAATTTTCCGGACAACCCAATAGATATGGAAACGAACAAACAAATTCACGAGTTTCGAGAGTCATATGTGTCAATTTCACACTCGTACTGTGGATTATACTTAAATCGGTCTCATCATTATTGACAATCGGTTTATGTTCGATGTTTGCAATTGAATCGAATGGTAATACTTGATAATACTTTTTAAAATGTTTGATGAATCGATTTATTGTGGGCAGAAGATTACAATGAATTTTTCTTCGATAATTTCCTAATAAAAACAATTGATAAATATGAGATTCAGGGAATCTACTTCTAATAACCTCGACTTTCACATATGTTATCAAGGTAACGCTCCTGACTAACTTTCAAAAGGTTTTAGCTGTCGCTCGTTGTTATTAACGAACAAGTTAATTAATTAATGAAATAACTAGATAAAATTTGGTTAGATTTTATTTGCAAAAGGATTCATTATTGATTTCTAAAATACACACATACTATAACAATGTGTCGGTCGGAATTTTATTTGATCCAAACCAATAGTGGAAAGATAGTGTAATAATTAAAATTCTTCTAACTAAAAGTATGCTCATCTTGTGAGAAAGTTGTATAAGTAATTGTACAATTCTGTATGTTATGAGAGTGTAAGGAAACTCTATATATAAAATATTAACTTCGGATAATATAGGTCTTGTAATTTTATGAAACCTAGCGTAGGGAAGTTAGATAAGAAACAATGTAACAGAGACAATAGTATCAGTGTTGGATTGGGTTAGAAAGACTTCCAGCGGTAGTCAGGCGATAACGCTATCGTTTTGGATAATAAAAAAGCAGAAATTTATAATATATTAATTTTATTTATTTATCAAGAAAAATATATTTATTATGGCTTCGCTTTCATAAGAAAATGGAATATTTTTACTTCAATGTGTTATCTGTGAAAATATTTTGACCAATTCTTCACTCAGAATTAATAAACTATTAGGACATTTGATAATAAATAATCAAATCAATATTAACTTACAGATTTCTTTTTAAGAAATCGCGATGGATTAAGAACAAACAAATCCAATTTCAACGGAAGTTGGTGAAATTTTCTAATTTGGTAACCTTTAACATAGTTAAATGTAAGAAGGCGATTGGAAAAGTGTTATTAAAGCTGCATGAAAAATCTATGCGTATGAAAAATATATACAGTGAATTGTTTGGCAAAGAATATGAAGCGAATATAAATTGCATTCCCATATCAAGTAACACTATAAGTTGACGAATAATCGGTTGGTTTGATGATATTGAATCAGTGGAAAAAATACAAAAATCATAGTATTATGTAATTCAATCAGAAGAATCTGTAGATATTTCAAACAATGCAATATTACTAATTTATACTAGTTTATATACAGATATATTGATTTTATTTGCAGAGAGATTTACTATGTTGTTCGAAATCAGTGTTTAACAATGTTGAAAGAAGTTTTAAAAATATCAATTTCTATTCTATATTTTATAAAATATTAATTTCTAAAACATTTCTAGGAATAGTTGCATAAAGATTGATGGGCGACTATGATAAGAATAGGAATGAATATGATCAATTTATAACTCATTGTTTATTCAATCGGAAATAATTGAAAGATACTAAAAATATACAATAAAATATAATTGATCTAATTACAAGTAAAAATTATTGGCGTTTTAAACTGATATAACTTCGTAAAAAAAAATCATATAATGATCTATTTGATCATATTTTAAAGCGTAAAAATTTTACTTTGATAGTCCTGAATTCATTTTTTCAAAAATAATTTTACATCATGTAATAGACAGGGGAATGAGGATATGTTTTTTTTCTCAAAAACTGTGAAAATTCAAATATCTTTACAAACATGAAAATTTTTTTTTTTTAGATTCATAATTTTTACAACAATTCTTTAGAACTTTCTGTACGATCTTTTTTCAGCACTTTATTGATCTTTGATTATTAGAATTGAATGATAAAAGTACAAAAAATTCTAACATTTCGTCATTTAATCCTAATGTTCAAAATTCAATAAAATGTTAAGAAAAATCGTACAATAAGTTTTAAGGAGTCATTGCACTTTTCTTTTAAAGAAAAGATTTTACTCCTCAAGATAATGATGGATCTAGTTATGCAATAAATTTTTTATTCTTTTTAGATACGTTTGAATTTTAACAATTTTCAAGAAAAAATATCTTTATTTTTTCTTCTGCTACATGATGTAAAATCATTATGAAAAAAATGGACTCGGGATTTGCGAACTTGGAATCTTTAGGTTTTAAAATAAATAGATGAGTTTGTTTTAAAGAAATTATATCAGTTTAAATTATCAATAGTCTTTCATCGCTATTGTTTAAATTATGCTCCTAAAATTTATGACATTTTAAATCAGCGTCTATAAATAGTGAACCAAATTCGAAAGAGTGCAGTAAGCAGTTGTATCTTTAACATAACTCGTTTTTGCGTCTCCATACTCACATCTTTCAGTGTAATCATTGACTCATTAGACCATAATATTTTTTCCCAAAACATTAAAAGCTTCAGAACGTGGTCATAATGAAAATTCATATATTTTTAAATATTCTGTTTAGTTAAGAAGGGTATTCTCTTTACACTGCGATCGTATTTTTCGGTTGCATATGGCCGATGCCTAATCGTTTGTGTCGATGTCCTAATTGTTTGTGTGATTTCTACCTTTATTTTCGAGTTTTGCACAGATAAAAATGGGTCTGCTAATAAAATGTCTGCTAATCTTTTATCCATCCGATTATTAGTAATTCTTTGTTATCCTGATCCAGTTAAACTAAATACTCTATCTCTGTTTGAAAAATTTTAACTATTTTACATATCGAAATTACTACTTTATCGAAAAGTTTTACTATTTCCCAATAGGATTTGTCTTCTTCTTTTAACTTTGTAACAATCCTTTTATCTTCATTTGTTATCTTGAAAAAATAATTCAGAGAAGCGTCAATTCTTAGAAATTACTTGGTTTCCGCGCATACGGCGTTTCTTTAGTCTTTACACTTTTTAGACACAGTCTGTTAAGGACAGTCTCAACTGTTGTCGATCCTGTTCCTCTGCGTATATATACTTAGCTCCAAGGATCACCCATTATTGTGGGAAATTGATTGAATCGTGAATTTGTAATAAGGCGAGTGATGCACTCACAAGATGGTGGCACGGGAAGCACACTTTACTGACACTTACGATCTTGACTGTACTTGCCGAAAAGAACCTTGTTCCAACCGTGTTGGCCCTTTTTATATTGTTATACGTGTTGCCCCTTTTTATACTGTTATACTTTTTATACTATTACCTTTTACATTGGGAAGGTGACATGTTAAGACGAAGAGATAATGTCGGGCAGATCAGTTCCATAAAGCAATATTTGTAATTACTTTATGGGCCTGGTGATATTGCCCAGGGATGCGTTCCCTTTACATTACATTTATATATTTGTTGACCTTGGCTATAGGACCAGGTTCAAGGGAACGCATTCCTAGCCTTTACTCTGGCCTTAACACAGTCTATACTCTACTGTCTTCTCGATCTCTTTGGATACACTCTCTATACTCTCTTCTCGTACTTCTCCTGTTTTCTCTAATTCCCCATACGCAACATTCATACGATACACATTACTAACCTTGGTTGCTTCGTTCGTTTACATTCATAATGTACCAACCTAACATGTTAAATGTTTGTTTTTTAACACCGATCTTAGAATAAGAAAAATGTGGCCGTACAGTTTATAAAAGAAATTAAACATAAGCTTAATATAAAATAATTGAGAAACGTTCAAAGATTATAAAATAATGAAATATTACAAAAAAAAGTGTTGTAAAAAACACAGGTATTGAAAAGACTGAAGGTAGGCTCTTTTATAAGTTCTATAAAGTGCATTTTAAAAAGTGTATTTTAAAAAGAATAAAATCACTTTTGCGTGATTTTGTTTTATTCTTTCTAAAATAAAAATTCTATGATTTAAATAGTAATTCAATACACTTGATGTCAGTCTTATGTTTTTTGTCAATAAAATAGGTGGCGTTGTGGTTACAATTACAGAAAAATTGATTCTTGTACATTATTATTTTGTTTTGGTACACATAGTGTATTTTTACCATTCCTATAAACGGTTTGAAGGATGACATATTAATTAAGAAAGAAATTTTCAATACACAAGTTATGAAAACATTAATTAAAATAAAGGAAAAGTTCATTTGGTATTTCTTACGTTTGAGCAATATGTGGATAATAAATTCTTTCTAATAATATGAAAATAATTTAACTCTATCGAAAAAACAAAATTTAATTGAATTATCAACAAAAGGAAATTTGATCTAACAAGAATAATTCAGTCAAAGTTTGGTTAGATTATTGCTTCCATTTGCAATAAATTATTGAGCTGAGAAAGAATTTTCAACAATAGTTGTTACGAAAAATAAGCTTAGGTATCCAACCAGTCGATAAATTCAATACTCAGATCAAAATGATTGATCAGTTAATCAGAAATAAAAATAAACAACAGCAATAAATATTATTTTATGTTAGTTTACGCATAATTTATTTAAGAGCTTTTAATAAATATAATTTGAACTATTTTGGTAAAATAACCTGTTTTATTAAAAAGCGTTAATTGTATATTTTTTATAATTAAATTTAAATACTAAAAAGTGAAATTTTAGAATTTGTAAAAAATTACTAACTGTTCTCGATAAAAATGTACTTGAATGTTATCTTTCACATGCAGAAATTATTGTCAAATAAATATAATTTTATTTATTTATATAATATAAAATAACTAGTAAAGATGTGGACCTTGGTACCATTACAGTCAAATATGTTAGATCACATAGTACAAAAAGTTGGAAAACGTGTCAAACATATTAACAGTTGTAAAATAGTAATAAAATTGTTCAAAATGTTAATTTCTACAACATATTCAAAAATTATCGAAATCAGAGAGGATATAACACATTAGTAGATTCATCAAAATTTTAAATAACTTTAAACGAAAATGAATTTTTGTCGCAGCCACAAATCATATTAGCAAAAATATAGAATGTGAAATATATGTAGGTAAGTATAGAAAATATGTATGTATAAGTTACAAAATATTTATCGCAAATATGATGTGTATTTAGTAAAAATTCCTAACAGTGTAAATAAATGAGTGTCAAAGATAATCCTAATACTGAGATTTATCAATGTAATTGATAATTGAATAAATACTTTTGTGATGTATTGAAATTTGTATTATATATTTTATGTCTTCTATATATGTATATTCTTAAATTTGTTTTAAACTTAACCAATAAATGTAATATAATATTAATTATAATTGATAATATACATAGATAATATATGTATTCATAAAAATATCTCATAAACATTCGAATATTTTTGTAAGCAACTGTATGCATCTCACCAGAATCAAAAGGATTAAACCATTTTGCTTCTTTGTTTTCCGAGATAATTGTTTGCTGCGTAAACTAATTTCTATTTCTGCAGCTACAACCTTGAATAATTTCACAAGCAGCCAGTTGAATTGAAAAATGACAAAATGGATCTCTTTGTTTCATAATAATATTTGTATTTATTGAATGTTAATCAAAGTCAGAGGTCGAATATTTTGAAATAAAACGTTTTATTTTTTTTATGTAGATACAATTATAATACATATTAATTTTTTACATAGATACAATTATTACGCAGATAGAAATAATATTATTCAAAAATATGAATAATAAAATTGTCATTAATAATGTATCATATTAAAATTTAATTAAGAATTGCAAAATATTACTACCACTTTCCAGTAGCCTATAAATATTCACATAAAGTATTATAGCCAAGTTTCTTCTTTGTTTTGTAATGATTGCTTGTGATGGAAGTGAAGCATTTGGAATTTTCTGTTTATAAACCGATATGCGATGGGAAACTTTTAAAAATTAGAGACCAAAAATAACAATTATTCTAGAAAATTTTATGAAATAAAATTAATAACTCAAACTTGAGAATAATAATTACAAAATACAAAAAACTATATGCTTAAAAAATTAAACGTTTCGGTTACAAAAGTAACAATTATAAGTAAGAATTATAAACGTTGCTAATAATTATTATTGATGAATGAATCCTATTTCAGTTGCTTCTATTAATTAGTTATCAATGAGAGAAATTTATTTCGATTACATATAACAGTTATCGATAAAAAAAATTGTATTTCAGTTACTCATAATAATGTATGTTCAAATTGAATATCAATGATATTTATTGATTTCACGATATGATTGATTTTATGATATTTTTGCGATAATTTCATTTATATCGCACTTGTGATTTGATTCTTCATATTCAAATAATGTAACTTTCTCATTAATTTACTTGTACTACACTAAAAGCTTTATCATAAAAATTATTGATGATACTAAGTCAAAATCAAAACAAAAATACTTGTAACGATAATCTATGAAATGATAAAGCTAATTATCCAAAAAAGTAATTGCCGATTTCTATTATTCACATTTCCTGAAATTTTGCCCAATAACTCATCAATGACTGTACACAGTAAATAATTTTTTCTAACAGTTGCATCAATAAGTCATTTAGTTTTTGCATTTGAAGCAGTTAACATCATTCTGTATTTTTTTTGTCCTCCTAACATGGTCAACAGAAAATTAATTATTCGTGCGTGTTTGTTTTACGAAATCCGGTTCTAACAAATCAGAAGCCTGTGAAAATATTTGTAATTATTTGGAAAAGATGCAATTAAGTAGTGAACTGCTCGCAATTGGTTTCAAAAGTTTAGTTCAGGTGATGAGACTTTTAAAAATGCACCACGATCTGAAAGATCAAGTTCTTTAAATGATGATGATAGGAGCACTATTGAAACAAATTCAAGTTTAACCAAGAACTTGCGTTTACATTTAATGTAATTGATGAGACTATAAGATTACATCTGCACAACCTGGGAAAGAGATAGAAGCTAAGCAAATGGATACCACATGTATTGACGGCGGAAAATAAACTACAGCGACTTGATATATGCCCTTCACATCTTAAAAAAGATTCTTGACAAAATAGCAGAGCTTGAATGGGAGATTATGTCTCATCCACCGTATTCACCAAACTTCTCTCCAACAGATTTTCACTTGTTTCTTAGTTTAGATAATCATATGAAAAATATATAATGAAAGTGATTTAAAAAAAGAAGTGGAATAGATCTTTTCTGAGTAAAACTAAGTATTTTTATAAAAATGGCACAATCAAATTGTTAAACCGTTGGGAGAAAGTTATAGAGTGGGGGAGAGGGGTTCATATTTTGATGAATAAATACATACAAAATTAAAAATATGCTTTGTTATTTACTTAATATGAAAACGACTCAACTTCTCTTCGTTTTATAAGAATGATAGAAGTAGATGTATCCTCTTCAGATGATAATTTTGAAGACATGACACATTCCAAAATTATCAAAGCGTAGAAATTAGACACAAATTAAAAATTATAAGGAAAAAAGAATTGACATTAATCAAAATGTAATCAAACATTGGGAGAAAAAAAAATAAATTTGACGTTTATAATTCACGCTGTCCCTGCGATAAAAGTCAGTGTTGAACGAGTCTTTTCGCAACTTACCTTCAAAAAACTTAGAAAAATTTATATTTGTAAAATTAAATTTCAATTTATAAATTTATTATAAATGAAAAAGTCACAACTATTAAACACATGCAACCAAAGTAATATTTTTGTTATCTATAACTATTATACACGATTTTGAAATATAATTTTTTTTATTGATAACTGGTATCGACAACTGAAATGAATTTTCTTCAATTATGACTGTTATGAGTAACCAAATTTTGATTTTCGATAACTCTTATAATTATTATTTATACTCAGAAACATCTTAATTGAAAAAGTAATTGTTATTCTGTGACTTTTTTTTATTTTGGTTATACAGTTATAGTTCCCATTAAAAATACTTGTTTTACTGTTTATATGAGTGTATTTACTTTAGAAAAGTGTTATCGTACTTCATCTAATAATTTATTTATCGCATATATATTTATACATGACACATATAATATTTTGAAATAGAATATTTTTAAATTTTTGTCAGCCTTTAGGATATATGGAGCTGCATCTATTACTATATTTATACATAACACGTAATATTTTGGAATAGAATATTTTTAAATTTTCGTCAGCCTTTAACATAGCAGCCTTTGCTGCAAGCAAAAGCATCTTTTCATTACACTTTACTACTCATCTTCAACATTTGGTTATAAAATTCGAATAGCTGAATCAACGAATTGAATGATGATAGTATGATTTACTTTCTCCAAGCTATTTGCTCACAAGCGAGTAAATGAGGAGTTGATGTTCCTTTCTCGTACATTTTGCCAATATCTAAATTAGTGTAACGACCGGCACTATCTTTAGTTTCGTCTACAGAGACTCAAATGTTATGTTCTGCAACATCTTTCGAATGTTTTGAATACACATTTCATTAAAATTTTGCAAGTAATTTTTTTAAAGAATGGATTCATTAGAAATAGTTTGATCAATATATTTTTTCAAGAAATTATTTCATTAAACATCGGTATTTTTACGGCTACTATCGCTTGACACGAGTCATTAAAAAATTGATTCGCCACTGACACTTATACTTGCATGCCAAGTTATCACGCTATTGCATATTTCTTCTGTGGACAGTGATACTTGCACATTGCGATAACTGTGATTTTCTACCACAACTAATGTTTTTTGCTTGCTTGACAATGAATAATATCCTCTGATGATAGAATTTGTATTATCTATTTCACTTATTCATTTGTTAAACATAAATTAATGACACTTCTTGCTTTACGCATTTTACGAAAATTAATAAACATTTCCAACGATCAACTCCGAAAATGATTGACTTAAGTTAATTATTTTTTCTATACATACAACGGGAGGTCGGTCTTAATTTTCGAATTATATACAAGAATATGTTTAATACCATATAAACTATCGATATTATCGAAGCGCTATCGATACGCTACCTCCGAATTTTATCAAAACTTTTTTAGTATCTTCATACATCATACATTAGACATAAACAATAGGAAAAATAATAAAAATTCCAGTCATTGAATTCTAATTAAAAGAGAGTAGAAAAAATACTATGAATTATCTACAAATGAGCACAAATGTTTCGTCAAAAAATTAGTTGCATTCCGAAAACACGATTAAGATTTGGGAATAAATCAATCGTCGCCGCGCTGTATAATAGTCGAGAAAAATCATACACGCATCTGTATATGTCCTTATACAAAGAATGATAATAAAATGATGATAAGTTTTTTTACAAAATTTTGAATCTTAACTTTTGAATGGCCAAGAATTATTATGACAGTAATAACAATGATGATAACACAATAATTATAATATGTTAATGTAGAATTTCACATAAAATATTGAACAGAAGTATATGCTTGATACCAATAACTTTTTTACATATAACTCGAAAATTTGAACTGAATGTGCCCGTTATACCGGGTGAGTCATCTAAGACTAGAAGTTGAAATATTTTCGAAACGATGGATTGTATAAAAAAATATCTTAGACAAAAGTTGAATGGTTTCGAAAGAGGCATTAATTGATATAATTGATATTTTTTAATGTTGTTGTTTAGTTTGAGGATCAAATTTGTTTTTTAAAATAAAATTGTATATTTTTTAGTACATTATTCAATTCAGTTCGTCATATAATATAATATAATAATACTATAAAAAAAGTATTAAACCATTTATAACGAAAAAAGATTAGTTCAGTAGATATTTTAACTAAAATATTGCAGTGTAATACTTGTTCAAAATCGAATTTCTTTGTTCAGTTTCATGCCCTTTAGACGTTAGATGGTGTTTTGATTATTCCGCACACCATACCGTGAAAAAACTCATTAGATTTTTTTTGTGGCTGATTCTAAAAAATAAAATCTACGTTGATGTACCAATAACCACCGAAAACATGCGTCAACGAATTGTCGAAGAATGTAGACATATCACTGCATTGCTGTTTTTAGTAATGTGAAATATTCTTTAAGAATTAGATAGTATATAGATGTTAATAATCATCATTTTGAGTTTATTTCGTAATAACTATTATATAATAATAAAATAAATATTTATTTTATTCTAATCATTATAAATAATTAATAAACGTTACACAATTTTTTGTTATTACTAATGTTACTATTACAAATAAATTCTACAAGCAATACTCCGATTTATTTTAATTAAAATATTTCCTGATTTAATAGTCAATTGGTATAAATGTTTTAATAATTTTTTATAGAAAATGACAAAGTGAATCGAATAATGGATTAAAAAATATGATTTCATTTAAAAAAATAAACTTGATCTTCAAACGCCTTCTATGCATCAACATAAAAAAATAATAATTACGTCAACAAACGCTTTCGTACTATAAATATAGAAACGAAATGAAATTTAATCGGAAAAGTTTGTTATTTTTTTATCATTCAACATTTTGCGTTAAAAACTAGAATAGGATATATATTAAAATATATTGCAATTTGAAAATCAGTGCAAAAATTTTTGATCTGAACAATTATGTTTTTCTATTCAAAATATTTGTCACTTTATTAGATGTCATTTAATACTCAAGCCACCACGACAAACTTTCCTAGAAAATGAATATCATTAAAAACAGTTGTTGACTGGTCAAGTTTTTACCGTGAATTGTGCGTGTGAGTTTTGTTGTCGGAAAAAAATTCAATCAAAATCAGAGGTGACAGTTGAAATTGGCGAAGCAAAGATCGGAAAACGGAAATATAATAAAGGACATTTCCTTGCTGGATAATGGATTATTTATTCAGCTATTTCCAAACAGATCATTCAAAACTTTATGCAATCAAAAAATGGATTAAAAGAGGCTCTATAATTATATCTATTAATTATAATAATATATCAGGTGCAAATCATATGATTGTCTAAGCGAAGAAGGTTATAAACATTTAAGTGTGAATTATTAAATGAATATTATTGATCCAGACAATGGGGCACATACCCGAACTATCAAACTCAACCAAAAGCAAGTCGAACAAGAACCGATTATATTCTACGATATGGAACCATGAAAGAACATTATGTCAGTTACATTAATGCATTTTCATTTTATTAAGAATAGTAGCATTTATTGATATAATAACACATTTTTCAGTTTCCATTAATAATAGTAAAGTTTAATATTTTTTTAATACTAAATCCATCCCAAATTCAATTCTATTTTAATTAACTAACTCAAAAATAAAAATCAGTTTAAAAAATATTTTTCCATATAATTAGGAAACTGGGAAAGCAGAACGGTGGTAACATGTATATCAATAAAAATTGTTCAGATTCATGGTCCCAACAATATATTTCAAGATCATCAAAATCGCTAATGTAAATAATTATCAAAATAACAATTGAAATAATGAATCATTTCCACTAATATGTTATTTTTATTTGAAAAATAACTTAGAAAAAGTCATTATTTTCGATCTGAATCAAATAAATCACTTGTAAATAATTTTTTATTCGAGTTAATTTATCAACACCTGTTCGAGAGAGTTTTCATGCTACAATACCCACGGTTTGAGTGCAGGCACGTTCGGGAAAGTTTATTGGTTTTTTAGTACCCTTAGTAGACCTGTGTCGCCAGAAACCTTGGCCACATGGTTGGATTTGTTCTAAGCAGACAAGGCCCTCGACCGTGGATTGAAGCATGGCACCAACTTTCCCGAACATGCGAGAAACACGGGCCAGCGAGATCACCCAAGACGGCAACGGGTATCTAGCTCTTCGTGCCCCACCTTGGACCCGCGATTTTCCGAAGCCGAAGGAAGGGAAACCGAGAAAGCGTTCGGGCTTTCTTTCGGCTTGCAATTCAGAATCATTTCGACCTTCGGGTAGCAAAGTTCACTCTCTCGCGACACAAGGTTACCACGAGGGGACAACTCCCTTGATACTCAGCGCGCGAATATACAGTCCACATTCTTTACTAAACACGATCTCGTCTCGCTACACATCACTACATTCTCGATACTACGCGCGCGAACAACACCTATAAAAGAAAAAAGCTCAACAGAAGCTGAAGTATACAACAGACTTAGAAACTATTTGAATAATTCTTTGA
Organism: Melipona quadrifasciata; assembly: GCA_001276565.1. Taxonomy (NCBI): domain Eukaryota; kingdom Metazoa; phylum Arthropoda; class Insecta; order Hymenoptera; family Apidae; genus Melipona; species Melipona quadrifasciata. Next base: position 70,849 of record KQ435890.1, read on the forward strand.
AAAAATCATTTAATTGAATAGCCAAATAATTAAACGATTTAGAGAAAAATCATTCAAATAAACTGACATAGGATTCAAAATAACATAGAATATAATAAGTAAATCAAATATAAATAAAATAATATGTTATTTAACCCTTTGAGTGCTATGGGCGCATATATGCGTCCGGCGAAAGCAATCTGTGTGGACTATGAGCGCATATATGCGTCTGGTGGAGTCACCAACAGGGGCGATGGACGTATACATGCGTTTTTCAATTTTTTCGGTCTTCCATGTAATAGTATTACATGCAACTTTTTGCGAGACAAATATATGTGTGTTTCTTAGCAACGGCAGTAAAGAAAGACAAATAATGAAACAAACAATAGCATTTTTTTCAAAATGTCCGAATGAAGTGGGTAAATCAGCAAGAAGTCGGTTTATGTATCGATGAATGTTTCGAAATTTATCATACATAAATAAAATATTAATTTTTGTTAAATTCATTGCGTTTAGTTTTTGTTTCTTATTTTTATGTTAAGTTATATTGGAAATTTTATTGATTCTAATAGATAATTGATGCTTGAAAATAATGTTCTTTTATTATTTGTCACAAGCTCAGGCCGCACAGGCGAAAAGTATTTCGTCCACAGCGATCGTCAGTGCTAAGTGCGCGCAGTCTCTGGAGCGCATCGGCAGAACGTCGTCCGCACTCAAAGGGTTTTATAATCATTTTTCAAATATTTTATTCGAATAATGCCTACGCCTACATACAGCGAAAAGCATAACTGAACCAACAATGATTATAACTTTACAAAAAAAGAGCATATGCTGATCTACTTGATCTCATTTTAAAAATTCCTCAAATATATTTTTTTTTAATTCAAAAGTTTCTAAAAACAATAAAAAATGTTTTCATAATTAAATTCATCATTATCTTAAAGATTGAAATTTCCTTTCCATAATAACTTCTTAAAACTTATTGTATGATTTCCTTTTCATAATAACTTTTAAAAACTTGTATGATTTTTTTTCATTTTATTGAACTTTAAACAATAGAATTAAATGACGAAATGTTAGGATTTCTTGAATTTTTGTCGTCTAATTCTAATATTCAAAATTCAATAAAATGAAATCGTAGCAAGTTGTAAATAACTTATTGTAAACATTTTTTAATATTTTTAGAATAGAATGTTTGACAATTTTTGAAAAAAAAGTATTCTCACTTTCCTATTCATTACATAATATAAAATCATCTTTGAAAGAAATAAACTCAGCACTGTCAATGTAGATTCTATATGCTTTAAAATGAAATCAAGTAGATTGTTGAATGATTATTTCTTTTACAAAATTTAAACTGTCGACAATTTTTTTATCGTTAATAGTTTACTTTCATACATGTGCAAGTTTGCTCTTCATACATGTTTACTTATGCTCATTATACATGCGTATGAAAAAATTATTCAAAATGATTTTGATAGTATATTTCAAAAACATCAAAACCAGTAGCTATTTGGTAGGTTCATTTTATATGTTTTTTTATGTTATTAATTAATACTAATTATTAGTAATGTTAATAATGATTAACGTATTTAACATAACTAAAAAAAATTTTTGCTGTCAATAATAATTGTCGATAAAATTATCGTCATAAATAATAGTATAATTAAAGAAATAAAAAAAATGCGTGCTCATTTATATTTGGTTATTGATAACCAAAATTGATTAATAATGTTAATAATAAAATAATACTGATAATCCAAATGTTGTTAGCAATGGTTTCTAATATCCAAACAAAATTGTAATCATTTATAATTATTCCTAATTAAAAATTAAACAATTGTAAATTAATATTTTCAGTTCATTTTATTTTCTGAGAAATTTAATTAAGATATATTGTTAATTGATTTTTACTGAAAAAAAAATTTTTTTAATGACTAAATATATCTAAAATATTTTGAATTTCTGATTATAAGATTAAAATTGTTTATATTTACAAACATGGTTCACACGCAGAACGCATGTGATACAATGGCTTTTAACCAAAAAAAAGAACAAAATTTTTTTGATTTAAATTCAATTTTCTTAATTAAACTCATCAAAAATAAATATGAATCAGAATTAGAATTATTAGGTAGACATCAGAGGTAAATATCTCGAAAAATATGAATGATACAAAAAAATACTTCAAATGAAAATTGTAGATCGTTAGAGAGAGAAAGATATAGTAGTGATATTTGTGTTTAATCCCCCCTGAGCTTGTAAAACTCACAACATTTAAAATTTTTAAATAAAAATATATATTTTTAATTACATATTTTTATATCTGACATCGAAACTTTTTCAAAATATCTATTGTTTAGCGTTACTGTACACGTTGTTCGGTCCAACTTTGTATGTACAAGATGTTTCAAAATTATACGTGTAGGGGATACAAACCCAGACCGCGATATAAACATTCCCACGACGTGGACTCAGGTAACGGTATCGGCAGGGCCATGAGGCAATCGTCAGAAAGCCTTTCATGGGCCTGACCGTAAACACCATAGATAACACCCGCTTCCCGACCCCTTGAGAGGAAAGGACATAACAAGAATCACAGTATAAAAGAACTGACTTCGACGCGTTAAAAGAACAGTTATCCGCAAGTCTAGTATTCGATAGTCTACGTCTGATGAGTGCGCAGTCTGCAGCGTCTCCTACATAACTCTCGCGTTAAATAATAATTACTGTTAGCGCGTCCGTATGCGTGACGAGATCTTAATTTTAATGGTAAAGTGGACTGTATAATTTTTGTTGTTCACGCGCTAGTATGGGTGGGGCGTTAGCCCTCGGTATCGCTTGTAGAGGATGTCGCGTTTACAAGGCTCGCGGTTTGATTGACGCTACGCCGATGGGGTGCGAGAAATCTTTGACTCGACACCTGTGTCCTACGCGAGATGACTTCGTTTGACGAAATTAACACTACATTTACGGAACCCGTCAATTTGAAGGAATTCAAACTTTGCAATGAAATATCTCGAAAACCGCTTGATCGATTTCAACCGTTTTGCATCGTAAATTAATCATTTCTTCCAAAAAATTCATACACACTGGTTTTTTTTTTCCTAAGCCTTCTACTTTTTGAGATTCATATGTGGTATACCTATCTCTACAGGATCCGTCAAATTGACGGGTACGCTTATCTCGAAAATAATCCTTATATTTTTGCTTTGTTCGTCACATTATTCATCCAGTAGGAAATACAAAGAGTGAAAGCAATGTCTTTATGTTCTCCGTTTCCAATTCATTATCTCAATCGCGCCTTGATAGTGTAAACTAAAGCGGGTATTACCTGAGTGATTATTTTGGTCTGCTACG
>KQ435890.1:112724-125245 GCA_001276565.1 Melipona quadrifasciata
ATTATACAATATTTTTTATTTTTATATCTATATAAAATTTATTTTCTATGATTCATGTCTAAATTAAAATATGTTTTAAAATATATGTTTTTATTTACATTGAATAGAACTTTTATCAAGTATTTTCCTATTTACTTATCAATAACAATGTATAGAATCATCCCAGTTAAATCCTTTTTTTTTACATGAATCTCTGTGTGATTCTTACTAGAATTATAAATGAACTGAAATAATAGAATATCATACTAGATTAGTAAAATCTTTCTAGTCCATCAAATGTGTTTCCCAAATTGAATTTTTTTAAAAAATTTACTTAAAAACATGATGTATATTTGTAGAGCAAGTTATTTAATTTTCCGATACGTCTACATGAAATCCCAGATAATGCATAACAGCATGTCAAGGACATGTATTCTTGCAAATATAAATTTCATCTGAAAGAAGATACCCCTAGAAAAAGGAATTCATACCATTTTTAACCCCTTGGCTCACGCGTTATCTCCCGATTGCGCGAACCATAATAACCAAGAAGTCGGTCGCGCGCCGAGCCATTCAACTGTTTAGACTCATGGTTTTCGCTTATGGCACAAATTCGTTACCACGAGTCTCACTCGTGGTTGTAGGTCAAAGGGTTAAATATATCGGTTGTTCCGGATGCTTTTCACAGTACTGTCGTATTCTACTTTGGTTTCGAAGCCAACAGAAAAATCAAGGCACCTACAACTTATCGATTAGCGTCTTTACTCTCTATCTTTGATACGACTTTCCTGATTAATCTTATTCTGTACAATTTTGAAAGTATTTTATATCATATAATGATATATAATGATTATTTATTAGAGTTTGTTACATCGCTATCGTGATTACTACGTACATCGTTGATCGTTTTTAAAAATTGATTATAAAAACAGCAAAATCTACTTCTGTTAGATGAAATTTTTTTAGATGAAAATGCATGAATATTATAACGTAGAAATTGTTAAATAGTAATTGTTAAATAGTAACCGAAAGTATTACAAGTACTACAAACGGGTTGTAGTTGCTCGTTTAAAAATAAATCAGAAGCGTAAAATTTTTAATTAAAAATTTGTTTCGTAGAAAATCAAATTTAAAAATTGAGTACGTTCACATGTATAGTCATAATTCTCATTGTTTTCTATATACAATTGTGTGTCTATGGAATTTTTACGAGTTATTTAATTCCAGAAAATATAAAGGCTATTATGAATAATATTTTATTTTATCAATGAAATATTGATAAAGTGAATAAATAAAAATCAGTAATACGTGTAAAGCAATTATATATAGAAAATGTAGGTATACATAATAGATATACGTATGTATATGTAGGTGCATACATACACATGCAATTTAACTAGTGAAATAAAACTAATTTTATTTTTAATTCATTTAATCATTTTGGCTGCATTCCTTGTATAATTTATTGTACTTGTATTTGAACTACTAATTCATTAACCCCATTTCAGTCTTCTTAGATAAACATTGTAATTATATCGTATTAGATCTAAGATATCGAAACATTATATATAATTTGTATTTATTAATTTTTAATTTAAAGAATCGAAATTTCAAATTCGAATTCAAATTCCAAGATTAGAATTAGAATTTATTTTTTCATTTAAATCGGAACAATTCATACTAAGAGCGTGACGATATTATATGACAAGTTAATTTTATATACATATGATTTACTTTATTATCGCTCGTATTAATTAATTGAGAAATTAAATTAGAAAAGTAATTAAAATTAATTATTTTGTATCAACGAAACATGGATAATTTCCCGATATATATTTAATCCGTACCGCTTATTAATATATATAGTTAATCAAACTGTATTTCAATACAATAATTTGAGCTTAAACTTATAATGACTGTAATTTTAGCATTTTATATAGCATTTTACACAGGAAACTATTGATTTACTGTTGTCAAAACTCTTAAATTTATATTCCTCATTGTAAGATAATCGATATTCACTTGGGATATATAGTTGAATCTTGTTATCGGAATGTTTTATTGCACAAATAGTGCATTTCGTACTATACATATATGTAAATTACGTGTACTATATTATATGTACTATATTACATATATATATATATATATGTATATACATGTACATATACGTATATATTATATGTAGTATATTACGTGTACTATATTATATATTATAACATTTACTTTCTTTTATCGAGATCCTTGAAGATAATTATCAGAACAAGATCTCTTCATAATATCGTATTGTAGCATTTCTTCACAATACTTTAGTGTAGTATTTAAATTCAGAACGATTATAATACTGTATTTTAATGTCATTAAAACGGAATCAAGTAATAATTAAGATCATTTCACTTCATTTCAAAAATCGATCGCATTCAGAAAAAACATAAAATCATTGTCTCTATTTTTTCTATAGTTTCAAAAGCTGTCATTGATCGAATTTATGTAGTCATGAATATAAAACATGCGAAATATCGATAGTAAATTTGTATGACAAACAAATATAAAAAAATTAACAATGTAATATTAAACTTAAACAAAGTGCATAAAATTGTTTTCACTAGTAAACGAATAACAAAATTATCCTTTTCTTTCCTTCCGTGTTATATTTATATTATATCGATTTTTTCGATATTATGTTGAATTTTTTCACACAATTCTATCACTGTGACTAGTTTAATTGTTAGTTACACAGTCATGAAAGCAACAGTGCCGTTTGATAAAAGAAATGCAAGAAATAGTTTCAATTTTTACTTCAACTTTTATTCCAAAACCTTGAAAATCAGTGTATACTTGAATAATTCAGCTGACCAATAGTTTTTATATTCTGAAATCAAAATTTCGAATGTATATACATATATAGATCCTCGTTTTAATGTCATAAAGTCAATTAATTTCACTTTCGATTGCGTTAGATACTGTTTTATGATCTTGACGACAATATTATTATAAGAATAACATATAATTTATGATTACGTATCATCAAGATTCGTTTATTAAAACGTGAAAACGAAATTGCTTGCGATCATACAACTTAAATAAATGGCATTTGTCGATCGATTGATCTATAAAACACTTTCATGACGGTGCAATGACACGTTGCTAAATATAATTCGAGCTCAAGCTTGGATTTATTTTTTGCGGGAAATATCCGTGCTTCTCTTTCTGATGGATAACATCTACAGAACGGACATGTGTACATGAGTATCGTTAAATTAAATATATCGTTATTTCCCTTAACATAATCTCTCTATCACTTGGACATTTTTAAACATCCATTTGTATTCACGAGAATCTTTCTAATAAGATTACGTCGTACATTTTTAAATGATTTTAAATATTTAGATTACAACTGTTGTATAATTCTTTTGAATCGAAATTTTCTCGATAAAATAAGAAAGCAATTTAGACGCTAGCTTTTAAGTCTTTATTTTCAATACTTATTATTTTATGCATTACATTTTTTACTCTGTGGTTTATGCCTCGCATTTGTTTTCTTTGAACAAATTATATAATTAAATTAATATATTGTAATGTATACAAAAGTAAACCAGGAATTTAAATGAACGAAAAATGAATATAATATTTTATTTTTAACAATGAGATGATTGAAAACTTAAGGAATTATATTTCTTATTAAAGTTCACAAATCAAAATAGAAAAATGAGATGTGAGAAGTAAGTTTAATGTGAATTAAAGTTCTTTAGCAACATATTGATACTCAGAATCACCTTTTTTTGTCTTTACTTTGATATTACGAGTGTAATACATCTTTGCACAGATATAAAAAAAACAATAGTCGAGTGAAACTGTTAACTTATATAAATAAATATTATTTATCAAATAATTATATTACTATTACTTACTATTAGCTTATAAATCATTTTTTTTCTGTTTTAAATTAACTTTGTACATTAATATTTTAACTCTGCTGTAAAAGTTTAGTTTCAACACTTATTCTATATATATTCGATTAATAAAAATTCTGGAAAGTTTTGGTTTGAGCAGATATTTAAGACTAAATTATAAAAATTAAGAAAATTTTTTTTATTAGCATTACTTGGGAAATTGTAAGCGCTATTTTATATAAATATAAAAGAGAAAGCACATTGTGATCTTTATGTAATTTTATTTTATTAACAATAAGTGATAAATTGAAAAAAACAGAAAGTTTCATATCCACTTAGAGTTCAGAATCTAGTTTTAAAAATAATATGTTTTCCAAAGTATTCTTAAATGCTCGATCATTAAGAATAAATTTTAAAGGACCAAATACTATACTAAGAGTTGTGAAGCTGTGAATTGCTAGTATTGACTTAGAAACGATCTTTTAAATCTTTCATTAATCCAGTATTCTAATACATTTGGATTTAAGTTAACTATTTCCGGATTCATTTTCACCGAATAATTTAAGGTTATCTTAATTTGTGAATTTTAATAAGAAATTTTTTAAGTTTTTTTTAGATTTATCAAATCTAGAACTTTTTCAAAGCAGAATAAATATTGCTGCTTGAATAAAACTTTTTTCTATTTCCAAGAAAATAAAAATTTACACAAAAATAAAGATTTTAGTTAATACATTGCATTTTATAATAGTTTTTTTCTGAACAGAAAAATAATAATCGTAAAATTACAATCATTTCATAATTAATTGAAAATTTTAACAAGTTCATTTGACCCCTGAAAAAAAAGAAGTTGCTTATTCGTTTATTATTTGTAAATAGACTACAGATATTTATACGGATTTAAATTTTTATGTATATTATTAAAAAACTAGATTCTAAACAGACAAATTTCACTTGAAATGTGAACAACGAATACTACACTTTATTATATACAAAGTTATTCTCACAGTTGGAATGGGTCATATTTTAAAAATTAATTAATTATCTATGGGTTATATTTCAAGAAAGGTAAAAAGTATAAAAAATTATTCAGAAGAAAATTGATTGATTTTTTTATAAATGTAACGATGTAGATCCAGAAAATGCAGATGTAACTTTTTAAAAATAGAATTGTATATTTTCTTACAGATTAATCGATAAAGCTCCACATTTTCCGTAAAAAAAAAAATATTTATTTATATATGCCGAAAAATAATTAGTTTAGAAGATATTTTAACTTCAGTTTTATAAAAATCTATCGTGATGATGAAAGGGAGAAGGACGAGAGCAGTATTCATATTATGAAATATCACTGTCTTTCATGCGTAGATTTTATAACATACAGATTTTATATGTTTAAAATTAAAATTAAAATTAAAATGTCTCCTAAATTAAAAGACGCATCTTCCTTTTTGTAGGTACATCATTGCATTTAAAAAAAAAAGTAAGCCTGCAGAAAATTAAATCATTTCATACCAATCAACTTTTTTCTGTACAACTCGTTTACATCTATTATTCTTGAGATATAATCCGATTCAATTACGAGAATTCCCCGGTATTTTTACATATTATGTGCGTTTTTGTATCTTTAGATTTCTAATAAATGCATAAAAATCCACAGTTTTTGTGTAAGATATTTATAACATGAAATAAAATATTCAATATGTGTGTAAATGTTATTAAAGTTTACCCCTGCTCATTTGTTTTGCTTGTAATAGATGATGTTATTCGATACCGTTGTACTATTATCTGAGATTAATTTGTTGGTAATTTAACCAAAATGTTAATTTTGATATCATAGGTCGTTGAATTCGTTTTGACGTCGACAACATAGCATTATAAAAATGAATGTTAATGTGCCAAAAAAGCACGATGACTTTGAAAAAATTTTTCAAAGTGACCTTCACAGGATTTGTTTAATAACATCAGATGCATGCTTTGAAACCATTTAAATCCTATGTAGTTACTTTTTCTTAACATTAATGGCGGAAATAATTTAGATATTGAACTTAAAATTAACACTCTATATATAGTAACTGATTATAAGTGAGACTATACATTTCAAACTACATACAACAATATGATCCAAAATTTGGTTCGGATCAAAAATTTGTTGTCTTGGAACAAAATAGAAATAATCAAAATAGTCATATCGAATAATCAAAAGCAGAAAGCCTTTAACTTTGCTATCTCGACAGAAAAGAAAGAAATGGGAAAGGGAAAATAATCACGGAAAAGAATGAATATTGCCTACTTAGATAATAGATAACTAATAAAATGCTTTTATTGTTTTATATATTAATGAAATTTTTACTGCAGGTAATACTAGTGAAATGGAACGAACCATACCAGAAGTTAGCCTCCTGTGATAGTTCCGGCGTGATTTTTGTGTGGATTAAATATGAGGGCAGGTGGAGTATAGAACTAATCAACGATAGGAGTACTCCAGTTACACATTTCTCGTGGTCACATGATGGACGAATGGCTCTTATATGCTACAGGGTAATTCAATTTATAAAACGTTCACGGTTGAATTTTTTGCTAAAGCAAAATTACATAATGCATGAAAAATGAAAAGGACTTAAGTTTATACGATAGTTGATCCGATCTAATTCGTACTTTAAAAAACTCGTAAAACTAGCGTATTACATTATTTTCAATACTTTTAAATCGCAACGATAGAAAATCCGACATAAACTCTATGAATTTATGATCCATACTATTCAATAACTTGAACGTATAATGATAACAAGGAAATTAAGAACATTGAAATTTTAATTATAGATCAGTGATGCGTAGAAATTTGGATTATGTCATCATAAGATTTTTATTAAGCAAGTAGCACCGTATACATATATATATTTTATTCTGTACAAAAAAACTATTACAATTTCTAAATCTTTATAATTTTTTTATAAAATAAAGCTGATAAACTTATTAATAAAATTGTTATGTGCTATATTCATTACGAATATGTTTTTTTTTCAGAAGAAAAAGATTGTAAATACTTATAAAGGAATTTAAAAACAGTATAAAATTTAAAGAAAATTCGATGTGTTTTTCTTGTAATAATTAATGTATATGTTGAATAAACTGAAAACACTTGCTTTATAGAAAAACAACCACAATTTAAAAAATTGACCACAACGTACTCTGGCTTTTTTAATAATACGCCTTATGGTTATGTCTTTTTGCAATACGTCATGTGAGACAAATTTCTGAATTTCTGAATTTTTATTCATGGTACCTCTTATTAGCACTGGCATAATTACGTTAGAAATTCATAATTTTTATAATTGTTTTCGACAGTAAAGTTTGACAGCTAATCTATGAATTAAAAAAAAATATGTGTGTATATATACACAAAATATTTTATGAACCTGTTGTGGTTTTACAAAACATGAGCGAAATTTCTGTAGAGTTTTCTTAAGCACATACTGATCGTATTTTTTGTTCACTAAACGATCTCGTTCATATATTTACATTACATATTATAATGCATATACATTTGAATTATAATAATATATATTATAATTCAAAGAGACTTTAAAACTTAAATTTCACAGAGAAGTACTATTCATAATCTTAAGAAAAGAAATTTCGTAGATATATTATATGTATAATTTATGAAAAAGAAGAAAATAAAGTTTTTCTCTTACAGGACGGTTTTGTATTAGTTGGTAGTGTCGCTGGTCAAAGATATTGGTCATCAATGTTGAATGACAAAGCTACCATTACCTGTGGTATTTGGACACCAGACGATCAACAGGTAAATAAAACATTACATTCTCACACAAAATGACCGATTTTAATTTGTAAATGCAAATCGTAAACTATCTGTTATATAAGAAAATAGTTCAGATAAAAAATAAATGCTTTCGAGAAGATCATAACCTGGTGTAAGTAACTTTTTTACAGATAAACGTGTAAATATCATATGAAAATCATCTCCGCTTTTTTAAATGGATTGATACAGTCTTTTGATCCATTAATTGATGTAGTTCGATATTCTGCATAAAAAAAATATTAACACGTTTCCCTGCGGACCGACAGTCGACTTTTCGTTTGGAGAGCGTTGGTCACTGGGACCTACAGTCGACTTTTCGTTTGGATAGCGTCGGTCAATGTTATCTACAGTAACAAAGTTAGAAAATAAATGTAGCAATTTCAATGAAATTTATTGAAACAAAAATATTCTAAACAAAAATATGGTTTGTTTTCGCATGTATTACAAAATGTGACGACTTTTTTAGTCAAATTTCTGGCTATCTTGCGTCCGTTGAATTATTCTTGTAACATCCCGAACAATATCTTCGGATTTTGTGAACTTTGTCTGTGTCTTTCTTTTGTAATTGGTGAACATTTCTTTTTTCAATAGGTTTGTCTTTGTGTCGTCTTTTGTACTCTTTTGGACTTGGAACGTGTTTTACGTTCATATCTCTCTGTTTATTTTAATCTCAAAGATCGCTCAAGCGCTCGGACGCTGCGGGTTGAACGGAAAGCGCAGCAAAACTTGCTGCGTGTTAATCTATGTATGTTGAAAAATTATTAGTTTAGAAGATACTTTAATCTTAATTCTATAAAATTTATTGTATGAAAGACATTTAATTCTGTAAAATCTACTATATAAAAGACATTGAGCTAATTGTAAAATAAAAGCGATATTTAGCCTTGTTTTTCATACATAGATTTTATAAAATTAAAGTAAAAATATCTTTTAAATTAATAATTTTTCAACATACATAAGTCAATACTTTTTTATATGAATATTGAGCTGTATTGATTGGATCAAAAAATATATTAATCCATATAAAAAAGTTTGTGACCTTGGAGAAGTAGAAAAGTTACTTTCATATAATCTTCATGTGTTTATCTACAATCCTTTTCCCCCTTCCTTGGAAGAAAACCGTCTGTTTCTTACTATTTTTTTTTGAATTACAAATAATTTTTTGCATATTAGACAAACTGAAACTGAAAAAAAAAAAAAGACAAATTTTTTTAGAAGATTTATAATGGGAAATTATTAATTATTCGATTAATTATTAATGAAATTTCTTTACAATTTAATTGATAACATAATGTTTCGTCTAATTAGATTTGCAATTTCAATTAATTCTTAAAACATATAATTATTTATAGATTTTGGAAACCTACAGTAAAATTCCGTTTATGTGAACTCTATCTATTTAAACCAAATTTTAATCAATATTTGATTAAATGAACTCTTGCTGATTTGATTCACTTGTTTTAATCTGAACTATGATATGAATGAAAAACCACTAGTATAAGAGAGAATCAGTGGAATCCTATTATATGAATACCTATTGTATTTTTTATTACATAGCGTAACGATTATATGCATGTAGTATATTCTTGAAACAAGATTTAAAATATGAGGTTATTTGAGAATACAAACATGCTATAATTTTATTTTTCTTATAAATCAAATAGCTCTTTAAATTTTCTAATATATAGTATGTTTAAGAGAACAATAGAATATCTTAAAAGAATCCCATATTATAAAAGTAATGTATAATAGTATAATATAAAAGTTGCTTGGTATGAAAGAGGATATTATTTGACATAGATATTTTTTGCATTACTAGAGATTTCAAAGACAAAATATTTTTTGTAAATGGAATCTTATATTTCTTCAGTCATAATATGATGGCATTTGTTGAGACGAATATATATAACGACCATATTTACTATGATATAATTTCATGTAATGCAGTGTCAGAAATAATCGATCGTTTAACAAAAAGTCAAGTAATAAAATACTATTTCAGATTGTCTTACTATGACTTAATACTTAAAACTTGTCTCTTGTATCTATTTGATGCATTCTTTCTATAAATTGTGTAAGATCACGATACAAAATTGAATATCTATGCTTGAGAATATGTTATACGGAATTGAATAGAAATTTAGTTTATTAGGAGTCGAATGAAACTGTTATTTTCTGACTATCATTGTTTCTGCTCTGAAGAAAACTATTATAAAACGTAGTGTATTAACCGTATTTTATTAAATGTGAGGATAATACAGATGAGATTAGAATTGATATAATGAGTAATAAACAATCTACTACATAGCATTCAACTACATGATGTACACTATGGTCACACATTAACAACTGACCCGCACGCTAACAAGATCGTCCATATACTTTACGGTGCGGCCGCATTAACTATAACTCATACACAAAATAAGCGATATATGTACATTCATATATAATACCGATATTGCCTGGTATCGGTGAACGCTCATCTCCAATCTTTCTTTCAATGCCAGTTCCTGGAATACACCTTAATTGACCAGTTTCGGCCCTGACTGTTGGTCAGTTATGAGGTCACTACTATATCTATATTGCATTCAAGCGATGCACTCTATGGTCACACATTAACACTGTTTCGTGCACTAACGAAATCGTCCATATTATTTCTTTCTTTTTCGGGAACAGATGCCGATCCCGGTCGTTACGTCAGTATCTTCAACATTCATCGGCAGTTGGTTCCATGCCTCAATCCACGGTCGAGGGCCTTGTCTGCTTAGAACAAACCTCAGCCAGATGGCCAGGGTTTTATGGCGACACAGGCCCGCTCACAAACCGGGGCATTGCGGCATGGAAAAACTCTCCCGAACAATCTAGTTAAACGAAACCATTCTGTTCTGAAAAAGTTAAAATTATTCCAAGCAAACTTTCTAGAAATATTGACTAACGTTCAGTACATTAAAATTTATTCTTATCAAATCTGAAACGAAGATAATTTGAAAAATATATTACTGTCACGTTCCATCTGCGGAAAAAATGTGTGCTAGCTATCACGGAGCCGGGTTGTGTGACGAAGTGCAATCTTTTAGCTCAACTGGCATATACGTCCGGTTCTAGCCAGAATTCGCAGCGTTCACTAATCTGTACGTTAGAAGTCAGAGATGATGTTCGAATGGAATAGCAAAGATTGATAATGAAATAACATTGTATAAGATATATATATATATCTTATACATTATTCTTAACTGATATTCATAGAAAACTTAACATTAAATTCACTACAGACTAATATATGGAAATAAGAGACTGGAACGAATTTGAACGAGACTGAACTGACTACTACTACAAAATTGCGCGGATCTTGAAGACTGTCTCTTTGAAATTAGTAGAACTGACTCTGACTGAACTGAACTCTTTGAAATTAGAAGTTGAACTGCTCTGAACTGACTCTTATCCCTTTTGATAACATTAGTTATCGATGACGTGTCATGATTTTGACATCCCGTGTATCGCTTGGGAACGGAATGTCAGAGATGGTGCTTATTGAATATAGTATCGATATTCATTCTCGTTCGCCGTTTGATCTGTACTGTTCGAAGAACCGATTGAAGCCGATTGCTCCAGAACGACCAATAGAACATTCCATACCTCATAATTAATACAATCTCACGCATGTTCTTTCTTTTTTCGCTCACACACTTGATACAGAACACTCCATATCCACCAAATCGCCTCGATATCGTCCAGCCACCTGACCGTCCTGGGGTAGGGATAATATATACGCCCTCTCGGTCCCGGAAGACGAGTTCGTCATAAAGAGTCTAAAGGAAGTCGTTTTACGCAATCGTCGGAGTCAACAAGTGTCGGGTCAAAGTCCGAAAGAAGTCCTTTCGGCCTCATGAGCGTGGTGTCATTAAACCGGAAGCCTTGTAAATACGACATCCTCCACAAAGCGATACCGAGGGCTAACGCCCCACCCATACTAGCGCGTAAATAATTAAAAATATACAGTCCACTTAACAATTAATCCAATACGTTCTCGTCACGTATCCGGGCGCGCTAACAAAAATAATTAAATACAGATCATAATGTATTTTCTATATGGATTCATATCCTGCATTCAATTTCTTAAATTATTCTAATTAAAAGGAAATTCTAAAAGAATTTTGAAAGAAGAAGAAAACTTTTATATTTCACGCTTAAGTATAGTTCGAAAGTATACGATCCTCTTGCCTTAAAATATTGAGTCACGTGATACAAACTATGATCTCGGTTTGAAAAAAATTACAGCGCCACGCAATTCGAATTAGGATATTACATTAATTCTCTAGTTTGAAAATTAAAAAGTAAAAATCACATACAATATTTTAATACTTTACATTTGATATGATATTACAATTATAATAATTAATACTTATCTAAGAAATTTGGAAAGAATATGATAAAGCAAAGGATTAATCAAATATAAAATAACTGTTGAAACCGAACTCTTATGAAAAAGTATTAATAAACAAAAAAGTAATGACGTAAAAATTTAAGTTCAATAAATACCGTTTAATTATATATATATATAAGTTAACAATTTCATTCAATCTCTGCTATTTATTGTCAATAAAGAAATTTACAAATTCAATTATTTTCATTGTAAGTATTAACTCTATACCACTGTATCAATTTGACATGAAGGAGATAGATGAAGGTAGTTAATCTCAGTACAAATTTAAATTTGGAAAAATTACTTTACAATTTAAGGTTGTTCTATGAGGGAAGACGACAAATATATAGCCTCAATTATTCAGAGTCCACTTAATAGTATTGCTAAATTTATCTCAACAAAT
>KQ435890.1:134976-147384 GCA_001276565.1 Melipona quadrifasciata
AATATTCAGATATTTGTATTTATTCAAAATTCCGTCAATAAAAACAAGATTTCCCGTTTCATTCACCGCCAAACACCCCCATACCATGACTGAGCCACCTCCGTGTTTCACAGTTGGAATCATATTCTGCATTTGCAATGTTGTGTTGCACTTTCTCCACACATAATGGTGTCCAAACCGAAAATATTAAACTTACTTTCATCCGAGAAAATAACTTTATTCCAAAATGAAATATCTTTGTCAACGTACATTTTTGCAAACGTTAGTCTTTTCTTTCTATTAATTTTACTGGTACATGGCTTTTTCTGCGTGGTATTCTTCCATGAAAATCATTACTCCGCAGAACCCTCCGACATAATTCGGGATGTACATCTTTCCCAAAACTATTTTAATATTCAAGTTACATAACGAAAATAAATCTTATCTTGAAATTGCCAAGTTGTTAAATCGAAGTAAATCTACGATACATTACAGAATAAAAAAGTGAAAAACTGGAGGAAATGTTACTAACAAGAAGCGTGCAGGACGTCCAAAGAAGTTGACGTTAAATGATTATACGTGAAATTAAGAAAAATCCAAGCACATCTGCACCGAAACTTTACAAAACATTATACTCTACAAAATCCGTACGAACCACACAATGTCTCGAAATCGACTAAAGTGTAACGTTTACATTTTGTTCACTAGAAATACGCATTCGAATACTTTTCAGACGTCCGAAATCGGTATGTTTACACTCAATGCCCTGTAAATCCTCTATGTGTTGTCAGATTTTTTTGTAATTTTTCTTATACATTCTCGAGACTCCTATATGACTTTACGTACAATCTTATTTTGAAATTTTAAACTTGACACGTGCATTTTATTTATTAACGATGTAGATTGGAAGCGTTCAAATACTTTTGTGAGCTACTGTATGTGTCAAGGAAATACATAAGTAGTTTGGCACTATATTCTACTAATTATAGATCATATAAGCACACACACATAGATTTGAAAGTCTTCGTCTTTCTGAGTCTAGATGTTTTATATAAAGAATTACAAGCTGTTTTCTTCAAAAGCATTGGAAACCAATTTGAGATTTTAACATATCAAATAATGCGGAAAGGGTCTAATATTTTAAAATATACGTATATTGTGGCAATAAATTTTGTAGAGATGAAAAGAATGACAATATCAATTTTTTAAAATGAATTATTTTTTAAAATGAATTTTACTTATTGATATTTTTAGTTAGTTAAATAATTTTTTATTATAATATTTTAATATTTTTAATGATTGTAATAATTTTGGTTGACAATATTACACATAACAACAATATATACATTGTTTCCCATTCTTACAAGATATAAAGAATCAAATTCAACGAACTTAATTCCGTTTCAATTTCAAAATATTTATATTAATATCTCTTAAAATTATCGCATTTATGGACAAACTTTCGGTACAATACATTGAATTTTGTCTATGCAGACATTATTAATGCAATGATCCTCGCTATAAAAATCATGTAGTTGTATACCAAAATTTTTAATCAATATATCGAAAATTAATAAACACTCGGAACATTATATTTGGGGTCTTCTCCCTCTCTCTAAAAATTTTACGTCAATTAATGTTTACGTCTATTGACATTTTCCGGAATTGCAGCTTAACTTTATACTCAGAAATTTTTTCATAAAATGGAAACGAAGATATTTAGATATCCCACTTAAATGAAATACCCTGTGAGTTATCTCTTTAGAGATTAGAAGTTGAAATATTTTCGAAACAATTAATTATAAAATTAATTATATCAAAAAATATTGTAGAGATTGCTGAACGATTTTGAGAGTGGCATTAATTATTATCTTTTAGTGCTTTAGAAAGTATTTGCAGGTCAAATTTATTTTTTAGGCGAAATTGTATATTTTTTAATATATTAATCGATTTAGCTCGTTATTGTCTATAAAAAAATACTAAACCATTTATACCGAGAAACCATTAGTTCAAAATATTTCAATGATTAAAATAATTCGAAGTAATTCTCGTAGTGTATCGAATTTATCTATAATAACATTAGTAATAACAGAAGAATGTATAACGTTTATTAATTATTTATATTGATTAGAATAAAATAAATATTTATTTTACTATTGTAAATGGAATAAGGAACGAAGTAATAAAAATATACCTTACAAGGTCTATAACACAAGGTATAAAACAATAAAACTTTAGATTTCTCTGTCTCTCAATCTCTCACTCTCTTCACTAATCTGTGCTTCACTAATCTGTCCTTCTCTAGATCCTCACACCACGATTCCTTCTCTATGAATGCTCTTCCCGGCACAGTCCAGAAACAAAACACAACACACCAAACACGACACACATGTACATATCATACCACACCACAGATTACACTCACATTCACACACATAAAGCCAACACTCACAACTATTACATAACAGTTATTACAAAATGTGTTCAAAGTGATGACCATTGTCGTCTAAACGGAGATTTTGTTGTCTAATTCTTAAAGAAATATTTCACATTACTTAATATCAGTACAGTGATATTTCTACTTTCTTCGACAATTCGTTAATTCATTCAGCGGTTGATATATGAAAACAAAACAAAAAACAAAATCTAATGGACTAGCCTACCTCGTCCAATTCACTACGAGAGAAAATATTGGTCTAATGCTTTTTTTGAATATTACAATAAAATTACATCGTTACTTCTTTCAATAATTTAAGAAGACATCGTGACAGTACAATGCAAACATAACACAATACTGTTAAATGAAGGAAGGAATGATTATTAAACGTTTATTTATAAAGTAAAAGATAGGTTGAGAAATAAAATACTATCTAACATCTAAAGAGGATGAAATTGAACAAAGAAATTCAAATTGAAAAAAGTATCACACTGCAACATTTTAATTAAAATATCTCCTAAATTAATAATTTTTCAGTTTAAAACTTTTTTTATAGGTGATAACGAGCTGAATCGATTAGAGTATTAAAAAATATACGATTTTATTTAAAAAAATAAGCGACCTTCGAATGCCTTCTATGCATCAATATTAAAGACAATAATTATATCAATTAATACTACTCTCGAAAATATTTAACTTTTGTTAACATTTTTTGATACAATTAATCATTTCGAAAATAATTCAGCTTTTAATCTTAGATGATTCACTTCATATATGTTTGAAATTATCCATTTATTTTTGCATATTTTTATCAAAAAATTTTAATAAAATTCGCTGTTTAGTTTATTAAAAATTTGTTTTTGCTTTTTTATTAAGATTACTATCACATTTATAACCGTTGTACAATATAAAATGTGACATTTGCAGACGATCGAAATTACGTGCTAGCGGTTTGTCTAACTGACGGGAATATTGTAATGCTACGTTCATTCGATGATGTTTCGCCTATCACGATACGTTCAAATCTAAAAGCCCCCCTGCACGCAGAATGGAGTAATTCGAAGAAATTGTTAGCAATTGCTGGGACAAGAGATTCGGATAACAGTCAAAGTAACCTGCACGAGTATACAAATATTTTAAAATTTTATTCAGTAACTGGCACCCTTGTGTACACCGCTGTTATTCCATATACACAAGTATGTATCTTATCAAAATTTAGTGAGACATTACGATAATATGCGTAACTCACGTTTCTTATCGATGTCATAGAGTCCAGTATCAGCGCTCACGTGGGGTCATAATGACAGACGACTTTTTGTCGCGACCGGAGCACGCATTCACGCAGCATGGGTGTCAAGGTAATATTATACATTATTTCTTTTTATTCAAACATTCATTCATTTAGATAATTGTCTTCCAAATTAAAGTATTGCGTGTATAATCCATACATTTCACAGACGAGTAGGTTCGCTGCAATTGTTGTCTCGTTTAGCTGTGAGAGCGTCTTTGACAAGGGAATCTAGTGTTCAACAACTTCCATTGCCACCACGATTAAGAGCCTCGGTAGCTGCCCTCTTTGCTAGTACGATAAGGTAAAACGCTATTTCATTCGTGAAATGCAAATAGATCAAATGAAAAAAATACTTTCGTGAAAAGTTTTATTCTCTTTGTTAAAATAAAATTCATACATTATACGTATTACTAAAAACCAGTCATTTAAAGTTTCATTTAAGATTTTTTCAACTTCAAAATCTTAAATATTTATTTAATCTTAATAAAACTTAAACTTATTTAACTTGACAAATTTGGCGTTAATAAAACTTAATTGTAATTAAATATTTATATATTATATTATATTATTTATGTAAAAAGTAAAAATATCGATTATATTTTCCCTGGAAAATACCTACTTACTTCGTCTCAAATTAATTGTCACACTTGATGTATAATAGTTGCCACATATGTAAAAAAATAAAATATAAATAAAATTTGATGAAAATGGAAAATTTTTTTATTCAAATGAAAATTTTTAACAATATTATTTATTCTTAAATAATATTTAAATAGTTTTTAACATTAATTACAGATCTTATGTAAGATTGATTTTAGCATATTTACAACACACAATAAACTTCTAAATGATCCTTTTTGATTCAAAAGAAAATCTTTAATTTTCTTTAAGTTTTGAGAAAAATCTTTTTTTCGCTCACATTTACCAATTATTTGAGAGTGATTGAGAGTTTACATTGAACAGTTCGATGATGCACATTAAATTCTTTCGATATAGCGAGCACCGTACACCAGGTTTATCAACGATGTAGCAAAAATTGTAGAACAACATATTGTTATTCACTTTACGTTTTTTGACTTTAACTTTTAAATTCATCATTTCAATTCTTAAAAATGTCAAATTATCGTTGTTCTGACATCAGTCTACTTTGATAAATAAATCACGACTGAATGATCTTTATTAGTTGATTAATAAATATAATAATCTACTATTATACCAAATATTTAGACATCAGATAAAATAAATCATATTAATAATCAGACAAAAATATACAAATGTGACAATTAATTTGGCGGAGAGAGTATTTATAATACACATATATATTAATAGTAATAATTTAAAAGCAACAACTGTATGTAGCAAATAAAACATTCCACTTTAATAATACATCATATCGCATTTATAGATGTTTCGTACCAGAACCAAGGGAACTGAGGCGTTTTGTATCGCGTCCACCTCCAGGCGGTGGAAGATTACATTGTACCATGCTTAGACACGCCGTAGAACCGGTACCATGTTATACATTGTATTTAGAATATCTGGGTGGTTTAATTCCTCTTTTAAAAGGTAGAAGGACAAGTAAAATCAGACCAGAATTTGTGATATTCGATCCACAAAGTCAAGATACCATTCAAATTCTGGAAGACATGTCACAATGCCCATCATTTAGTGATGGATCCGATACAGAAAAGGACACAGCGGATCTATGTGGATCGCCCAGAAACAAAAGAAAAAGTAGGAGAAAAAAAGAAGAAAAATCGAACGAAGAAACCGACGATCTTACTTACGTGGATACTTTGCCTGAGGTAAAGTATAGCATTGTAATATTTCTTGAAATTTGTGAGAACGTCGCGAGGAATGATTTCAGAGATCATAGCGGAACGCGGCGCGGTGCACTTAAATTCGAATAATAAGAAATTGCATGATGTAGCAAAGTTTAACGACCGCTTATTATTAATGATTTAAGTCTTAAGGTATCGAGGTAGTCGAGTGACCAACAGTGTCACAAGGTGTATCTATTTGCAGCACGCAAGGCTAGTCGAAGTAACGTCCAATATCTGGGGCACGAAATTCAAGTTTCACGGACTGGCAGATTCGGTACCCGCCAATTTGGGTCAGGTTACTTATCGAACGTCATTGCTACATTTGCAACCACGACAAATGACTTTAGTAATGACAGAGTTACGAGACGATGTACCTGCAGGTACGTACATATACATATCCTATGTATACTATCTCTGCAATCACGAACAAAGTAAAGTGTGTCAATCACGAGATTTAATGATCGATTTTCTTGGTTAGGCCCAGATCCAACATTTAATCCTAACTTATTCTCCGAAGATGAGGAAGAATCGTTCCAAGAATTTCAAGCTACCTCGAGAAGTACATCCGAAGCGCAACCTCCTCCGATTGCACCAATGACACCCCGTAATGCGCGACTTAATTCTAATCGTCCGAAGTCTCAAATTTCTAATCAATTTGTGGCCAGCGAGCCCTTATCAACCGCTTTATCTAGAGTTGAAAATTTCGAAAACGAATTACCTTATGTGGATCTACAAGAAATAGGTAATCTATATGAGAACTTAAGAACCGCTCCAACAAATACTTATCGAACTCCACTAAGGCATAATCCACCAAGATGTTGTGATGTACCGGCTCTTCAATCTCCGAAAAATGCGGTTGCTCCCACACAGACTATAATCGCGACATCGAACACGGGAACCGATTACACGAATAACATTCAAAGAATGAGATCAACCGGGACTCGTATCGAAGAAGGAATTCGAGAATAACAAATTTAATCAAATTTCTCAGGACGATAAAGCTGTTTTGACGTCTTGTTCATCAACTATCATCTCTATGCCGATACACAATGGACAAGCCTCAAATACAGAAGCATCGAGTAGTCTTGGTTGTTCTCAGGGAGATGCTATCGTTAACAGTTTGAACATAAATAATAGCTGTTCTTCTCAGTCGCAGACGATATTTCTCAATGGCATGCACAATATCGCATGTTCGAGTAATTTGAGTGGAATTCAGTGTAAAAATAATCATAATGTCACTAGTTCGACAAATATTAATCAAACATCTTGTCAGATGAACTTGAACAATCAACACGGAGCAAATAATGGTCTTTTTGGTAAAAATAGTATACACTTGTCCAACAATCATTCACCAGCCTGTTCTTATCAATTTCCAGAAAACATCGATCAATGTATCGGGCGATCTTGCTCATGTTGTACTACAAAACTAAAAGATTCTGTAAAATCTCACTCAGAATTGTGCGGTAAAATGAACGCTAATCAATCGAGTTGCAGTTCCACAACTAGTCGGATTGATGACATGCGCTTCATCGATGAAGAAAGTCGCGGCGAAGCAGAAGCATTCGATCAGTCGCGAGGAGTTCACAGAACACAAACGGTTGTCAGCATTGGCCCACTCTGCGTCAATGACAGTATAGTCAGAAGTTGCAGTGTTGGTTATTTAGATATGGTGGACGCACAACTAGCTCCTTGTGATATCGCTTTAAAAATGCTTAGAAAAGAAGCACCTAACAAGCGATTGGTTTTGGTATCGAGGAAAACGAAGAGAAGAAAAAAAAATAAAACTCAGCAAGAGGTTGGGCAGCAATCTTCAAAGTCGCCAAGGCTTCGTAATTGTGGCAAATCCAAAAGTTTAGATTCTAGTGATATATTTCCGGTTAATGAACAAATAGCTTTGCCACCAAAGTTGACTGAACACGCTGAAGAAGTATCAACTATGAATCTCGAAGCTATCGAAGATAAAAGTAATGAATCTTTGGAGAAATCATCAGACGCGATGCCTAGTGAATGTTCAATACACATTACAGCCTCCAATGTGATTAATTCTGCTCAAATTAAACCTACTCGACTGAAAACTTGTAATTCTCCTCTTAGGTAAGCTGATAATAGTATCGTTATTTTATCTGAATTTCATTCTTTATGAAAATATTATTATTATTGTTAATATGTTTATTATTTTATTTATTATTATTATTTTATATATTTATATATTTTTCATATTAATAATGTTACTATCAAGTGGTTCATTGGCATCATCCTTAGATGGTCTTGCAGCTCGACTTCGAGATTTTGATGAAAGTCACTCTTTGCCACCACCATCACCGCGTCCATCCACCAGGCAAAATACATTAAGAGATTCTTGTAATTTTTTCAACAAAAAAAATCTTTTATTGACAATTAACATTTTCCTTAGATTACCCAGAAGTTCTCCCAGTAGTCCAGCACCTTCGAAGAAAGGTAAAAGGCCGGCATCCGCTTCGCCAATTAGAAGAAGACTTTTATCGAGTCCTTTATTAAATAGAAAAACACGAAAAAGTCGAGGCGATTCAGACGAGGAAGGACTTTTACAAGATGATTCGTCGACAAACTATAGGAATCTTGAGACTTTCCAGAAAGCACAACTAAGACAAAAGGTAAACAAAGAAGGTAGATATAATATTAACTGGTCAATGTTGGCTTCAACTTGATCCAGCCGTCGTTCCTTCATTAATTCTCTTTAATTATTATTACAAATTACAATCTATACTATTATACGTATAGTATAGTTTTATCATCTTTATTTTGTATTTTTTTTAACTACATGCATATATATGCATATATAACTAAAAATAATTAAAACTAACAATATAATTGTACAGACTAAAATTTGAAATAATAATTGTTTTATATATAGGGTGTTTTAGTAACAGTGGTACAACCAGTGATTTCTCATGACAAAATAAATCAAATGTGTAAAACAAAATTTTTTGATTTGAGATTTTGTTTAAAGCTCAAGTGCACGTGTACCAAGGCAATTTTTAACCAAGCATATTCAGTTTATATACGTATATATAGTACGTATAGTATACACATATTGTGTGTGTGTATGTGCGTGCGTGCGTGCGCTGTCTTTCTTCAATAACAGGAAGAACTTAAATATCTATGATTTATAATTATAATATTGTTTAATAACAATGTCATGATTATAATATAATTTAATAATAACATTAGTCAACGGAACATAGAATTTAACATAAATTCTATAAAAATATCTTGTTTAAAAGATTTAGAATATATTATATAATACCAAATTATCTCTCGTTTTGCATTTAAATTTAATTATTATTAACATTAATCCTGTCCCAATTACATATATAGTTGAAACAGAAAGGAGCAGGGATATCTAGTCATAAATCAGAAGCAGTGAGAAGGGAACTTGTGATGCATAATAAAGCACCTATGTGGAACGAATCTAGCCAAGTATATCAGCTTGACTTTGGTGGCAGAGTAACCCAGGAAAGTGCTAAAAACTTTCAAATAGAATTCAAAGGCCGGCAGGTATGAAAATAGTAAATTTCAATACAGTAAATAGTAGATAATTTGCCCGAGACAAATATCTTCGTAAATGTCTGGTAGTCATCGCTACCATTTCTAAATTTCTTTCTCTTTCACTTGTGATGTTCTATTCTACGTTCGAATATCAGCATTATGGTATTACTATTGAATAAGTGGTAATTACTATTCGTAGTGGCTCCTGATTTTCGGGTAGTTATCCAATATTTACTGCATTTTGTCCCATATGATTAAATAATGTATTTGTTTTAATATTATATTAGGTAATGCAATTTGGAAGGATAGATGGGAATGCCTATACATTGGATTTTCAATATCCTTTCAGCGCTTTACAAGCATTTGCTGTTGCATTAGCTAATGTTACACAACGACTCAAGTAATCGTTAGTCACTGGTAATTCATTTTAGTATGATACAATAGTAGTATGATAATTATTCTGATGTTCAATTGCATCTTTTATTCTTATTTGTGATTATTTTCAATAAGATACACTGCTAAAGATTCTTACAAAGATTTAAAAATATAAAAAAAAATTTTTTTTATGTCTTTGTTCATAATTGAAAAACTATTTTTCAGGTTTATGTCTGACATTGTAAAAGTAAATACCCACCAAACATACTCAGAACGTATGCTGTAATTACATAACTTATTCGTCCAAATTAAACTTAAAAAAAAAAAAAAAAAATAGCACAGACTAAATCTGCTAGAAAGACAATATGCTACACGTAGTAAAAATAAAATACAGACAACACTTTTAAATACAGCTTTCGAACATGTTATAGGGCCACATGTCTTTCTATTATTAATACTACTAGTGACGAGCTAGAAAAAATGGTGTAAATGGACAAGCTTTCAGCCAATTATTACCACGATACAGAGATTTTTTTTACCAAAATCTCAATATTAAAAGGAATATATAGCGCTTTGTAATGCGACAAAAATACATAAAAAGGAACTTTTAAAAAAAGGAAGAAGAAAAGAAGAAGGAGAAGAAAGAAACTTAAAACTTCCCGGAGGCCTTACGCGAAAGCCTCTCGAATCAACGCTTCAAACTAAAATAGGCACATAACACGATATGTCAGTTCACAGTTCACTTTTTAATAAATGAACAGTTAAGAGCGATTTGAATTTGAGCGGGACACAAAAATTTTGTGGCAAGAATCCCTAATAAAAAAGATAAGATTTTGTTGAAATGCTTCTTCGTCGTACCGTCCAAAATATTTCGTTTCTCCCAACTTCGAGCGTTCATTTTTGTATAGTTTATGCGACACGTTGAAGTCTAGTAATGCTGTTGAAAGTTCACCTCGTTCATTTTTTCGGTCCGCCGAGTATATTCGAATTTTATATACATATATATTGATGAACTCGCATAACCATGTGAGAATTTCATGTTGTTCGATTAAATATTTTTTAAGGCGTAACATAAAAGAAAAAAAAAAATGAAAAAAAGAAAAAATGAAAAATTAACGATAAAGTTAAATACAACGTCCAACCTGTGTTCGTTTTCGTCGAAACAGGGCAGACGAAGAGAATAAAATGAACAAAAGGAAAAAGAATTAAACGAATGTTGCAGTTGGTGCAAAAGAAAAGAGTATCGTCTATATATCAGTGTGTGTACGCATTAAACTAACTGTCGTCTGTACTTTATTCATGGTCATTGTATTTTATTCGTCTAATTATAAGTAACATAAACAAGAAAAAAAACAAAAAAAGAAAAATATTTATTTCAGGCCTACGTGAAATGGGCTTAAAGGATAGCAATTTTTTCGTCGAATTGAAATTTTGAGAATAGGGCGCCCGAAATGTCCGGAAACTGTATACGAAGGTGAATGTCATTTTTGTTGCCGTATGAGAATGATATATGCTATACACGAGACCAATAGTGGTAACGCGCGCATTTATAAAGGCGACATGAATATTAAAGTCGTATAAATTCTTGTTAAGAAAATACATAAAAAAAAAAGAAAATGGAACTTTAGAAACACTTGGTTTTTTAAAAAATGATACATCTTATATTGATTATATATCTTTTTTCTTTTGCAGACACATATACATACGAACTTTTTAATAAATCAGAATATAAAGCGAATATCCGCAAATCAAATTTACATTGTTCGTCACGATTTTTAAAGTTGATCTTTTTTTCGACAATATTTATAATTATTATAATCAGGCCGCCCTGTATTTACGAGCTAACAATAAATATACAAATATTTATGCCACGTATTGACAGTAATCGTCAGTGTAACATAGAGCCAGTAGATCATACGATTGGTTTAGTTTCACGTGCACTAGTAGTACATAACACATACTTATTTGTACCACTAATGACAAGTTAGTTTTTCGTTAATAAATACACTTTGAAACATAAGACGCAAATTTATGGAATAAATAAAATACAAATATAGCAAATAAATTTTGAGAGGGTAGGAAAAAGTTAGTTTCTGAAATATTAATAAAAAAATTTTGGGTGCAATATATTGAATTGTGTCTATAAACTATAACTGTCTTCGTTGTATTTTAGCCAGCATCGTTTTTTAACTGCAGTAGTCATCACCGGGGTATCGAGTAATTAATAATGTAATATCTTATTATGTCCTATTTAAAATCTGACATCGACAACATTTTATAGATCAACATCGGATTTTACAGGCAATTACTAGTCAACCGTCTAATTACGGCCGGATTAAAATTGATAACAAACCAATCCCAATTCAATAATGATTGGATCATATTGTACTACAGTCTTAATATCGGATTTTAAATGAAATATCCAGGAGATACTCAGAAGAGTGAAAATATATTTTTGTATAGATACAATTCAATGTATTATAGTATTTTATTGATGTCTCGGAAACTAATCGAACTAAAATTTTATGTTTGGGGTTGTTCTCTTTACCCTCTCAAAATTCTGTTTCATTCTGATTGTTAGGTTTTATCATAATAGCCTAAAATACATACGCATTAACATATGTACATAAAAAAAATATTTTATTTTAAGTTTTTTATATACAAGTAAGAAATATTTGAAAATTAGAAAAATACAATCACATATCTCCGAAATGGTATGGATTGATTAAATTATGTAGTTATGTGTTGTTATTTCGAAATTTTGGAAAAAAATGGAAATCCCGCCGGAATGGTTACAAATTTTAATCGCTTAAACGCGTCGATCGTTGCTCATGATGTATGTGATCAAACATGATCATTTTGTAACATTGGTTTTTCTGATTTTAGAATTCAACATATACGCCTTTTCAGTTTCTTTAATGTTCTAATGTACTTGTTAGTAAAATTTACAATTTTTCTGACTCCCAAACAATTGG
>KQ435891.1:3706-14312 GCA_001276565.1 Melipona quadrifasciata
CCCGCCCGCGCCAACTAGATCGACTAATTTCATCAACTGGAAGGATCCATTTCGAGAGAGCGTGGTGATCCCTCAGGTTCCACGAACGGAGCACCTTTCCGGACGTGGAACTCCGCGATGGAATTTCGAGGAACCTCGCAAAGAGAGAGAGAGAGAGAGAGAGAGAAACGCGGTAGGTGGTGGGACGACGTGATGGTGGTTGTCGTTTGGTTCCTGGTGTTCTTACTGCATAGCCGGGTGCTCCGAGTACCTACCTACTCACTCCCTCGAACCAAAAGGGCAGCACACCTTGGCTGGCCATTGGCTCTCCTCCATCTTCCTCTCTTTCTCTCTCTCTCTCTCTCTCTCTCTCTCTCTCTCTCGGAACAGAGAGAACGTCACGACCGTCTCTGTCTTTCCCTCTCGTCGAGGTTCTCCGGTGTTCCACATAAATACACAAATACCCTAGCGTAGCCGACCGGCGCGTATATACCGGGACCACGGCCGCATTCCACGACCCCCGCCCTTTCCCTCTCACCTCTGCCTCCGCCCTCCCCCTTGTTTCCCCTCCCCTCCACCTTGGTCTCTTTACCCTTGTACGCCGTCACCACTACTACCCACCTTTGGCAACAGCAGCAGCAGCATCACTAGCACACTCCACCATTGCCATCATCATCATCATCATCATCAGCAGCAGCAGCAACCACCTCCGTCGCAAACGGCACTAGCCACGTTGGTCGTCGTCACTATCGCGCCGCCAGGGCCCATCTTTCGGGCCTTTTACCTCTCCCACCTTTCGACCAGTGTGCACTGCCTCCTACTCTCCCCTCGTGCTACCCTTCTCGACCTTTTCACTCGCTCGTCTCTCTCTCGGTTCGCTCGGTTGGTCGCGCGCACGGCGCCACCGAATACCTTCGTAGTTGCTCCTCTTCTCGCCCTTACTCTCGGGGCCCATCTACACCTTCATTCTTCTTCGTCCTCCTCCTCTTGCAGTTCTCTGCCCCCCCCCTCCACCCTCTGGCCCTCTCCTCCTGCTGCCTCCCCAACACACACACACACACGTAGACGTGAGAGAAGCTGCCTGTTAGTTCGTACGTGTGGCATACACCGACCTGCGGGGAATATTTTGTTTATACCTCGCTCACCTAGTCCTTTGAATTCCACGCCGACAGCGGATTCCTCTTCTCGGTTTCTTCCAGCTCTTCCTCTTATCCCGTAGCGGTCTTCCATGGACCAAGGACTCTCCTTCACGCAGGAAGCTCTTCTCCGAATCGGCTATTTTCATTGGGTCACCTGTTTTCTTCGCCTCTTCCTCGTTTTTTTTTTTTTTTTACTTTTAATGCGACCTGTGGTTCATGAAAAGTTGCCTGGAATACCGATATTCGGAGAAGTTAAAACGAAAACAGTGTCGAACCAACAGTCTGACGGTTTCTTTGTCGCGAGCAGAGAAATTTTTCACCCAAAGTTTCTGTTTATTCAGACCAATGGTTCCCAAGATGGGAGTGACACTGCAGAAATAACGTTTCAGCAAAAGCGAAACGATACCTTTGGACTCCATTTATCCGTTGAACATGGTTGTCGCAATTAGAATTTCGTTACAACGAAGTAATTGTCAAAGCGTCTTGGTCGAGAATATATTGCTGGTTGATGTGATCAAATTTGGTAACAAAATTGAATCAAATTAAAAATTCTACGGCCAAGATTCAACCTTATAAATTGCCCAAATGACAAGTTTTCTGGGAGCAACTGTTCTGACTAGGAAATGAGAAACATTTGAATCGATACGCGAAACAAATTACAGACACGACCACTCGGTACCAGACAACGCCACTCCTACTCGAGGTCTACGCCACGCCCCCTCGCGAGTCACGTGACCCAAATCAACCAATCGCTAATTTTCGTTGCATCAGCGTTGCGCCCGATTTTCTGGGTTAGCTCCGCCAAAGTCATTTTCAGTGATAACATGACGAAAACTTTAAACTGATGTGTGCAAGTCTTGAAAATGTTTTACAAAAAAAGAAAAAAAGTAAATTCGACTCAACGTTGTTGTTGGAGTTTCGACACTCTTCACGGAGACTTTTGCCCGATCGCGAAAACAACGTACCTGTCTCCTCACAGTTCTCGGTATCTCGTTCACGAGAAAGGAACGTCCGAAAATGCCGAGAGCGCGAGCTTGTCCTTTGAAACGTTGTCCCTGTCAGCGGGGAAGCAATCAACGGGCGTGCCTTTTCGTACGATTAACGGCAAAGGCGTATATACGCTTGCTTTATCGCGGCTCCTTCGACACTTTTATCTTGCGTTCTCACGCTCAGATTTTTCGAGGGTAAAGAAAGGAAAAAGAAAAAGAAAAAGAGAGAAAACACGCGTTCGACCCTCTCGCGCGTCATTGACCGTGGCCTGTATCGGTACGAAACGAAAAGGAACGAAGGGAGGCGATCGGTGTTGGAAACACCGACTGCACGCACACTCTCGTAACCTACCACACGTAGAGAGGTGAGACTGGCAAACGGAGTCCGTTTTCGTAAAAGCATGCACTTATTCCCAGCATCGTCGAGAGAGGCGATTCCTCTACTCTGTGTCCCGGGCTGGCCACCGACACACAACGGAGAAAGAGAAGACTGTGTGTTTGTGTGTGTGTATACGGGCAGAGGCTCCCGAATGAGATATATAGCACTGAGCAACAAATGAGGTCCTTCCGAGAATCGGGCCACCGACACAGTGCCCGAAACGCACGAGGGGGTGAGAACCACCCCGGTCGTCGGTTCTCTTCTCTACGCGATGGCTACGAACCGTGCGCCTCTCTGCGTTTGTTTCTTGTCATCCGCTGCTTTTTCTTCTTTCCCGTCCCTTTATCTCGTCGTTTAGCTTTCAGAAACCTGCTTGGGATTATCCCATTTTTGGTTTCCCTCCTCCCTGTGGTTCCCAGTGAATGAGCCTGTTCCTGGAACCTTTGGCGCTGTTATCTTTATTCTTGTGTTTATTTTTATGTTTCGAAGACTTTTCACGTACCACGAAGAGTAGTTGGTGAATGTTTAAAATTTCAAAGTTGTCGAGTATGTTTTCCTTTTTTCTTTTTTCTTTTTTCGAGAAAGAGAGAGAGAGAGTGAAAAGAAGAATTTCTTGTTGTTTCATTTTATAAAAATCCTCGTGCCAGGTTATCAGTTAACTGTAGCTATTTGATAGTTGTTAACAATACGGTTCAAATTATTATCAAGCTGATTGATCGTGCCATTACATGTTGCGCGGTACAAAATTTTCCAGCAAGAGCAACTAAACGTTTATTTGAATGTTTAGATTCATACGTCACCGCAAAAGTAGCGTAGTAAATTTATTTACTAAAGTAAAATAATAAGATACTCAAATCCAGTCACCGAGGATGTAAATTTCATTAAACAACCACGATCGATTGATAATCTCTTTCCATCGTTGATGAAGAAATAAAAATTCCGATCGTACGGGGGTTGAAAAAGTGACACCTGTTGTCAGGTATTTATATGCATATATATATATATAGAAAGGTCATTGTGGTTCGACAAAAGTTCGTCGACATCGCTGTGAAAACCTGCGTCGATGCTTCGACTTGCTGCATCCCCCTCTGGCCAGGCGATAGGAGGGGGTGAAAGGGAGAATGGCAAAGGCGGGTGAACCGCCTGGCGCCATAGCAAACGCGCACACCCTCTGTCTCTCTTTCTCTCTCTCTCTCTCTCTCTCGTCTCTTCTCCTTTCTTCTTCCTTCAGGGTCCGCCTGGACCACCGCGAGTCACGTGACCGTCTGCATTCTGTGTTTTCTGTGAATGACTGGGCCCGCGGACCAATCGCAGCCTTGCCGATAGAGGCAAGCCTTAGGCGCGGTGGCGCGACAAGAAGAGAAGAGAAAAGAAGAGAGAGGAGAGAGGGGCGCCGCTCGGAAACGTGGGGGCGCGCGGTTTCTTGGCCTTTGCCGGTCCAAACCGGGCTTTGGAATTCCTTTCGAGGATACCTCGAAACGTCCCGTTTCTCTCCCTCGTGATCTCGGCGGGAGCTCTCTTTCGCGCCGTGCCGAACCTTCGTCCCTCGCGCGCGATCCGATCTACGGCCTCTCTGCGGTGCTGCGAGCCGTCCGCTCTTTCACAACTCCGCGTTTCGAAGTTTCAACTTTCTCGATTCGAAGGCGAAGCTGACTGGATCTCGATCAAAGTCGCAAATTCTCGGCACGATCGTCGATCGATGACGGTTGACTCGAGGCATCAAACGCGCAAGATGTTTTATTGGAAAGTATGTACGTTGCTCTCGGTTGTGAAGTAACGCTGAAATTTCAAACGATGAAAATTGCTGTGCAATAACTAACAATTGGAATCACGATATCACGTTCTCTCACAGTACGGGCGTACTCGATTAATTTTATCCCGACTGTCGTTGTGAAACGAGCGCCTGTTGACGAGCCGAAGAACTTCCAGACTTCAAATGTTCGCGCTTGTAATTTACATCGCAGTTGCGACATCTAACCCAACCGTGGAAAAAAGACGACGGAGAAAGGAACGAACGTCGCGGGATTCTTTTCGGGAGGCAGATACGTGCATGCGTATTATACGTCGTGTGGAATAGGAGCGCCGCGTGACCTGTGCCGATTCTCGGAAAGGCGGATGCTCCTTTCGAAAATGTAAATGCAGGCGCCGAGAGTCGACCACCGCTGTCCGTCCGTATGTCTTTTGTCCAAGTGTTCTCTCCGCCGCCAAAAACCACGAAGAAAGGAGCGAAAAAAGAAAAGTAAGAAGTAGAAGAGGAGGGAGAGGAAGAAATGAAAGAAGCGCGCAACAAGAAAATCAGAGAGAACCGCAACGGTGGTGACGTCGAATGTTTCCTCGTTTCGTCTTTCCCTTTTCTTCGCGTCTCGCGTGGCGAGAGAGGACGAGAGAGAGAGAGAGAAAGAGGAAAGGGAAGGAGGGGAAAATGGACAGCTTCTAAATCGGCGAGTTTAGTAGCCGTGCGTCAAATTTACGCGGCAATTTGCGCCTCGAACAATTTAGCCGGGGCGATGAAGCGCGTCCCGACGAAATTTTTCTCGGAGCAGGTCGCCGCGCTCTCGCGCGCGCGATGCCATTAATTCCCGGCCATAAATTCCTCCGTTTCTCTCCCATGGAACGTGCGAGACAAGGGAGAGAGAGAGAGAGAGAAAGGAGCAGCCGTTGAGAAACACACGGAGAAGACGGCCTTACCTTCCTCTGCCTAGGATTATCTTAAATATTATGACTACCCTCTTGGCGCGGCACACAAGCAGAACGAACGCGTGGGAATTCAACCGGCACCACGGACCGGCGAGTTTTACCCTTGAAAGTGGATCTCCACCCGCCCTGTCACCAGGAGTCGAACGGCCGTCCCGTTCCGCGCGAATCCTGAAATGAATGAATATATGTGCTGGAAAAAGAAAAATTCATCTTGGTTCGAGAGTTTTCGGAATTGGGTCTTTCAATTTTGGGTGAAGATAAAATTGCGAGACTGAATGATTTACGATTAAAATACTTGTGGACGGTTTGAGTAGATGTTTTTACGAATATTTCTGTTTAAGAAGTAAGACGCGATCAGAGATTTTTAATACGTATTCGTATATTAATTGCACTGATCGTATGTGTAATGATTCATGGATGGGTGAAAATTTCTCTCTGAATTCTCATAGTTTGGCTTCTATCGCTCGTCGCCTGTTGTGAAAGCTCCCTTGATAGATAACGCTTTGAAAGAAACGCCAGAAAATCAGAGGGAAAAAACCGGGAATTTATGGTTTTCTACCGTCTGACCACGGATGAAGCAGACGCGACGTTTCTCTCCACACTTTTCTCCGTTCCTTCTCCATTCGACGTTTCGAGAAAGATTTTCAACGGTGGATGACAATTTATTCAGAAAACGCGTCTGGTGTGTTTCCCTTGGAAAACGAAACGGGAGGAGAAGGAAACTTGGCGAACAACTTGGAAGAAAGAAGGATATCGATATGGTGGGAACGGGATGGACGTGCACTCGAGGGGCCTATCGATTCCAGGAACCTTGGGGTAGGTCCTTTCAGGAAAAAATGCGCGCTGGTATAAAGCATGCATCGAGTCCTGGGAAAAGGAGGGAAAAACACGTCGTGGGATATTTTTCCAAGCCACGTGTTGCTTGGGTGTGCGTGTCTGCGTAGACGAACTGTACCGACAAGCCAAAGTAAAATTCGAGCATCCGGCTGTACCATCCGGGTGTTTTATCTCGACATGTGAGATGTTTTACTTTTATGCAGAGTAGAAAAATGACCTGTGGCTGCTATAGATGGATATTTTATAAAGGATTCGTCTAATATAACGTTATTATGTTATTGTACGAAAAATTGCAACTTTTAACGTAATAGAAAACAAAGTAAAGTGGAGAAATGAATTTCTATGGCGTCTAAGGTAGCTGTTGTCAGTCGTTCATAGAAAATAAATCTTTTTTCTTTTCTAACACGCTAATAATTTACAGTTCGTTTAGCACGTGATTCGCGTTTATTCGAGATTGAATGAAATATTTTTACGACAAACCGTTACTTTCAACCGAATCTTCCAACGAAAAAATAGACGGAACTTTTACTCGTGTTGAAAAATATTTTTCCTGGATAGAAAGAGATAAATTTGTTATCTTTCCAAATTTCGCGAATAAGAAAGACACAAACCCGACTTGTATCCCAGTACAAGGCCCAGAAGCAAAATTTTATTGATAGGCAAACATTTGAATCGATAGAAAACAAATTCCTCCTACTCCAAGTCTACGCCACGCCCCCTGACGAATCACGTGACCCAAGTCAACCAATCGCTAATTTTCGTTGCATCGGCGTTGCACCTGAAGATGTGATCCCCGCTAAAATCACTTTCAGCGATAATATAAATTCGTTCGGGGTACTTTGAGCCTATCGCAATCATCCGCACCGTTGTGTGACTGCAAATTCTGCATTTTTCCGAAACTCGGTCGGGCGGCGGAGGAAAGGAAGAAGGAACAGGAGAGAAAGTCGAAACGGAACGAGGCGAAGCCTTTCCTCACGGAAATTTATGTTAAATGTCCGCGTTTCTCGGAAACTCATTGTCGATTCCTCATATGTATGCGGAGACGATTCGTCTCGTCTTTTGGCCGTGGCGGCCGGTTTTCGACTATCGCCGTTACCCGTGATGTACGCGTTACACCGCTACGTGAGAAAAACTCGAATACGAAGTATTCACGATTTATTCATCCGCTTGAGAGGTTGTCCCCCTGTTTGTCTCTGCCTCCCAGTGGCGGAGGAACGCCGGGATTTCTCACGAAACGAGGTGGTGTGTTTGCGCGTTATCGACCTCTATCGATACGCACATACCTGTGTCATATCTCGCGCGACTCGTAGACGGATATCCAGCAAATGGAGGATTTAGTAGTTGGATCCGACGACGCTAGGAAGCAGGCACTCGCCGTTTGCATCGATCGTTTCCTTCAGATTCGAACCCCTCGAGTGTCTCGAATCAGCGAAAGCGTACTGTTTCTGCACGTTTTTTTTTTCCTGTAATTTCTGCAATTTTAACCATGTTTCACCGCGGTTAAAGCTCAAGTTCCGCAATTCTGTCGAGAAATAATGTTACAGCTATAATTTTAATAATACTACTTTATTAGGTAACGTTTTGGAAATAAAGTGTTCTCGTTTGGATAATCCGAAACGTGAAATGTTTGCTTTCACATTTTGTCACATTGACAAATATTTGAAATACTATTTTAGGGAGGAGAGGTAACGTTCGAGTGCGAAAAGTGCATGCGTTTCGAGCAAATATCTTTAATGCAGCTGTGAAAAAGCAAATTTTCGAATATCGCCTTGTTTCGACAACGCGATTCTTTTTTGTGAAAAGTCAAGTTTTTCAGTAGCTCTTGCTTGAAAGATACCCAAGCGCGATTCGTTGCTCCGGAGCGTGAACTCGGGCAGAAGCGCCGACCACCTACTCGTATAGTTGTCACAAGACCACCTCGTTAGCGATATACGCCAAGGTCGGTCATAAAAAAGTGAGAAACCCGAAGAGGGAGCGGCGGGTCGGTGCTCGTTCGATCGGGAGAAGAAGAAAGCTAGCTGGCTGGCACAGCGCTCGATAGAGGAGACTCTTTTCGGAGTCTCGTCGATTCTCGGAAGGTCCGCCGACAGAAATTCGAAGATGCCGCGCGCTCTACGACCTCGGGCAAATGGAGATTTCTGTGCGTCTTGACCTTCGTCAAGGGAGGAGCCGCCAGCTACGGCAGCTGGAAAGTGAGAAAAAGAACGAGAGAGAGGGACGAAGGGGAACGCAGGGTCGAGATGGTTCGAATCTTTAATCGTTGGATTGAAACTCTTTGCGAGTGCGGCCAGATTTTCGAACGAATCGCCGGAATCTCGCAGTACGACGTAACATCGTGTCACTTTGGGCGTCCCCTTCGAGAGAATTCTGATTTCCAACTTTCGTTCGTGCCCTACCTGCGAAGCTTTCGAATCTTGCGAACGCCAAGCTACTTTTCGAGAGCTGTACGAAACGAAACTTTGAAACGTCGAAGCGATCGCGACGTCGAACTTTCACCTTCGGACGTTTTAGCGTCGCGTTCGAGCCCCAGAATCACGCGTTGAAACGCTTTTACTTTCGGTCGAAGTAGCGTTCAGAAATTTACACGTCGAATGGCAAGGTGTACGTGTTGGAGTTGATCTCGTTAAGAGAAGGAATCGGTCGTCGCGGCGTTTCTGTGCCGGCCAGCGTCTAACCTTCGACGAACGCGCAATCTCCTTCGAAGAAAACAGTATCGATTAAGAGTTTCTCGTCTCTCTCTCTCTCTCTCTCTTTCTCTTTCTCTCGCGCGCGTGCGAGAGTGGTTACGACATCGAAGGAGAGATAGAACTTTCTTGCTTTCACTGCGCGCAGACCAAAAACGAATTCCTGGGGATCCGCGACTTTACCACTTTGAGATTCCAGGCACGAGAGGGCCGCGGAATCAAATGTTTCTCC
Source organism: Melipona quadrifasciata (assembly GCA_001276565.1). NCBI lineage: Eukaryota > Metazoa > Arthropoda > Insecta > Hymenoptera > Apidae > Melipona > Melipona quadrifasciata. The sequence goes on from KQ435891.1 coordinate 12,643, forward strand.
GTTTGGATTTCATCCGACAGAGAGATAAATCTTGCCTGTGCGTATTACGAATGTAAAAGGAAACGGATGACGAACGTCTTTTTGACAAAAGACGCGAATTATCCTCGCTTCTGCAAGCTTCTCTCTTCCGAGAACCTGCACAAGTTATCGTTTCTACGTTCGTTTTTTGTTGTTGCGATTATTCTCTCTGGTATACCACAATCGATGTTGAGAATACGACGCGTGATTATCTTTTGTCCAGGAGGAAAATTCGTAGCTCTGCCACGGGTGATGGCAAGCTTCCCTCTTTTTCTTTTCTTCTTGTCGTCACTCTCGCTTCTGCGAATACTCGTCGTTCCTCGTATCGACCGTGTACATCACGGGGTGGTAATCATCGTCGTTAGTGATCCGCGACGCGTGGCCGCCGCGCCCGTGCGAATTTGGCCGCGGAGTGTGTTGAGTCTTCCTCCCTTTCTCCGGTATGTGTGCAGCCAGAGAGAGGGAGAGAGGTGGCCCAAGAGCCTGAGACAAAGAGACAGACGAAAGAAAGAAAGAGAGGATAAAATAAAAAGGAGAAAGGAGCAAGGTGGAGAGAAACGACGTGTAGAGGACGAGAGGAAACGATGAGGCCGATTGGAAGGTGAAGATAAAGGGCTACGAGGCGGCGGCACGACCAAAGAGTAGAAGCCGTAAGAGGTTCGACCAGCGAGAGAGAAAAAGGAGAGCCACACCGTGCATGGAAAAATAAAATGAACAAAAAGGAAAAGAAAAGAAAAGAAACAGAGAGAGAGAGAGAGGAGAGGATGCAGACAGAGGAGAAAGCGATGAAAAGAAAGACGACAAAGAGAGAGAGAGAGAGAGAGAGAGAACGAAACGGCCTGGTTGGTATCTTGGCCAGGATCGCCGAGCTTCGGGGCCTTATTGTGTTGTATCGCCTCGGGGGCCCCGAAGGTGAAACACGGGGCTTCGTTCCGTCGAATCTACCCCTAGTTATACACCATGTTATGATACGCTTCTAACGACCGTGAGATGCCGATGATGAGAGGCGGTTTTACGCTCTCTGGCCCCCTTCGCTCTCTCTCTCTGAAATACGACGGAGGCTCTTGTGTGTGGGGCCCCGATGATGCTGTCACGACAACGGCGTTGACTTCACGATTTTCATCGGGGGGTCATCCGCCTCTTTCCTTTCTTTCTCTCCTCTCTCGGTCGTTTTATTCGCGTTCTTACGTACTTGCGCGTATGTTAATCATTCGGAGGCGACGTCTCCACGAACTCCGTCCGCGAACTCTGCCAACGCCTTTTAAACGCAACAATACACGAAACCAATATAACATTATATATAATTACAGTCGTTCGCGAGTAAATGAAATCGAGGGAGATCCGTCTGTGCCTACGAATTTGATCAGAATTTGATCAAACGGAGATTGTCGATTATTCTCACCAAGTTGGAAATAGCCACCAGCAAAAGATATCAAAAATCGTCAAACTCTTATCGAGCTTTTGTCGAAGATTAAAACTCCGTCATCTCCAGGATCTCTATGGCGCAGCCACGCTGTCCTTTTATCGAGCCCCCCTACTCAAGTATGTACTGCGTCGTAGATTCGCATTGGACGCAGATCCACGTCGAGTATTTCGTACATTGACAAGGCAAACGAGTTCCTTGGCCCTCGTCCGTGACAATCGACGATCCT
>KQ435891.1:18772-37764 GCA_001276565.1 Melipona quadrifasciata
ATATATCAGTCCATAAACAATAATATACACATATATATATATATATCAGTCCATAAACAATGATATACATATATATATCAGTCCATAAACAATAATATACATATATATATATATCAGTCCATAAACAATAATATACACATATATATCAGTCTATAAACAATAACATACATATATATATCAGTCCATATATCAGTCCATAAACAATAATATACACATATATATCAGTCAATAACATACATATATATATCAGTCCATATATCAGTCCATAAACAATAATATACATGTATATCACACATCTATATTATACACTACACTCGCATTTACACAAATAAAGTCAATACACTCGCACATAGAAAATAGTAGAAGAAAATAGTACAAGTATTAAAAAATTTCGATGCTGCACTTTAGTGAGAAGAGATGAGGACATTTGTGACTTTGATGGATTCGATGATATATTTGTCTAAAATAAAATTAAACAATTAAATTGTATATTTGTAAGTACGTGAAGGATAATAATATATAGATATAGAAAGTGGACATTTTTTCAAAAATCTCCAGTTTTCTTTTGTAAGAAAAGATCGTATATCCACCTGAACTCATTTTGCACGGTGAATCTTTTAGTTTCCTTTGGAATATTAAACAGTAACAATAAGTTCGTTTTTTTTCCTTTCTTTTTTTCAAAAATAATTTTAGAACGGCTTCATTTTTGAAATTGAACTTTGCCACGTCATCCTTTTCCACACAAAGTTACAACAGTTCAGAATCTCGACGATTTTTCATCGAATGTATCATTTAACAATATTAACCCCATAAATATGCGTTCTAATTGTGTCCCAAAATACAGTGCTAAACAATCTTACAGTGTTTAGATCTTTTGGATAAATAAATGTTTAAGATCCTGCGCGTCAGAAACATCACAGATGTAGGGAACGTTTCGTTGAAACTAAACGATACCTTGAAAAAGAAACGAGAAGAAAATGTGAAAGAAGATGCGTTTTTTTTTTATTATTGTTGCTACGATACATCGCGAATACGGAAACGTATCACGGTTCGTTGGTTGGATCCTCTTCTCCCCTTTCTTTTCTTTTTTTCACATCGTACCACGACTGTGAACGTACGCGAAAGAGCGAAGCTTTCTTTACCAATCACTCATTTCCCCCGTTTCGTGGCAACGTTTCTCGCGTCTACGTGCTTCTTTTCCTCCCGGCGATAAGTACGAGGGGGATGGCGCACACATGGAAGAAGCAGCGACGAAAAGAGGAAACACTTGTGTGTGTGTGTGTGGTTGAGAGAGGGAACGGGTGACGCGCATTCTGCTTCCTCGATGCGTTTCGAAATACTCGGCTTTCATTCATGAGCAGGACGGAAACGAGCCACTCTCCCCGTCTCTGTCTTCTCTCTGCCGTGAAACCGTGACACACAAATCGTCCCCTCTCTCTCTCTCTCTCTCTCTCTGTCCGTATATATCTGTCCGTCTCCCTTCTCGTCGATTCAACCGAGTGATCAATGGTCGTTATCGCGGCGGATAATTTTCTAGGGCCGATAAAGAGGCGCCAGCATTTTTCACGATCGACAGCAAAGCAAACGTGGCCGCACGCGTGCTGCTCGTGTTACAAAGTGTCGTCGCCTTCTTCGGCTCGCGCATTGTGCGTCGCGTATGGAGAACGAGCGCCAGCGACGTGTGCGTGTGTGTTTAAATTAGGGAAACGACAGGCGCCGTGACTCGGTATCGCTCCTAGAAACGCCGTGCCCCGACACCGAGGCTCTGTTATCTTTTCCAGCTCAAAATTTATTTACAGTAGGAATTCTACTACGGATCCGATTCACAATGAACCTCGTTATCTTGTTTCGTCGACATGTTTCTTACGGGTGGAAGATAGCTTGGACAGATTGTAGACAGTCGTCAAGTTTCGAGGCGAATTTTGAGAAATGGAAACGACAATAGAAAATACTGTCATACAGAGTGTTGAAGAATATCTCGCTTTCAACTAACGCGCGTTCGAACACTGCTGACAGATTTTTTTTTATTTTTCTTCGGAAACAAAATTCATCCCTTTCGATCAGCAAGCCCGAAGGATTCCAACCTTTTTCCAATATTTTCGAATACTCGCACCCGTTTGTTTGTTTCGAGAACTTTGCGCACCGCAGACGGCTGCCGCGCATTCCGCGATTCGGCAATCGGTTTTTCGAGGTTAAAACAGACGCACAGCCGCTTCGAAATGGCCGATCGAAGGATCGATATTCGCGCGTTACGCGTTGCTCTGCGCCGAACGAAAGCTGTGAATATTTGTCGGAGAGGATCGTTTCCGAGGTCGATAGGTCGCGCGCCTCCTTCGTCTCTGTACACAATCGCTGGCACGGATCTTGCCGATCCGTTTAAATGCTTTGCTCTCTGGATCTCGAGGGAATATCTACCGAGATATTGACAGAAACGATAGGATAATATTGATTGGCACAAATATAAAAGAAAATCTGCACGACTTTTTTGCCACAAAATTTTATCGATACGCAAACATTTGGCTCGATAGAAAACAAGGCGCGACCACTCGATATCAGACAACGCCACGCCCCCTCCTGAACCACGTGACCCAGATCAACCAATCGCTAATTTTCGTTGCATCAGCGTTGCACCTGAAGAGGTTAAAATCACCTGATGAATGAAATTCAAATGAGTGTCGAGTTATTCGTTGCATAGATGAAATGATTTCTTTCGGCATCGATTTAACAGACAATTTGCGGTTCAAATCAGTTGTTGCAAGACGTGGGAAACTGGAATAGAGAAACGTTCTTCCATCGTAAGAGTCAAAAATACGAGTCTTTCGAGTTGCACCAACTGTCCAAATACTTATTAACGATGGTGTATACAAGTATATAAGTATTTACGTGAGTATATATATATATATATATTCTTTGTATTGAGCATTTGTATATATATAAAGTGGATGCTGCAATTAACTCCATTTTGAACCAAGAACACATTTTTCGATGAAAATCGAAGCTACCTCTTTCTTCAGCTGCAAATTCTTCGTTTTTCGTTTTGTTTTGTTTTTTTTTTCGAAGCGAAAGTAGAGTGAAATACACAGTTTTACGAATCGCTCGAGGGATCTTTTCCTTTTTCCACGCGTTCGAACTCTGCTCGACGATCGATGGAAGAGATCGAATTCCAGCGCCTGTGCGACGACCTAGAAAACGCGACGCGCCGGCAGGCCTACCGCAGGGGCCCCGCGTGGAAAATTTTTCATTAAGTCTTTCTCTCCTCTATACCTGGCGCCTGCGCCTAATCCGAGATGCCTTCGCCCTACCCTTTCTACGCTCGCCTCTCCTCTTCCTCTCTTTTACCGTTCCACGTTCGTGTCGTCCTTTTCTCTTTCTCGTTCTTCTCGTTCCTACGTCTATGAATGGGATTCTTTCGAGCCGCGTTTTACCAACACGCGCGCGCACAGTCACTCACTCACTCACTCACTCTGGCTCGCGTGTATGTTTGTACAGAGACACGTGTGTGGTGAGTTCATACAGAGAGAGAAAGAGAGAGAGAGAAAAGTACGTGTGTGTAGACGTAGTCACACGCCGCACGTACTCGGTCGCTTCTGACCCCGCGACTACACTCTCCCTCCCCTCGCCCCCTCTCTCTTTCGCTCTCTCTCTCTCTCTCTCTTTCTTTCTCTCCTCTTCTCCTCCTCGCGCGGCGACTTCACGGTCGAGTAACGCGTCTTCTTTTGCTCGTACGTATGCCGACGACGAGCACCTTCACGCATTCCAACCTACTCCCATGACGAAATTCAAGACGAGTCGTCGGCCAGATAGCTCCGTTTCCCGGTCTCGTGTGTGCGTGCCTCGTCCACAGAGAGAGAGAGAGAGAGAGAGAGCAAACTTAGCAGTCGCTAGTATGGGGAACACCCGGTTTTCGGTGTTCCAGCGGACGAGGTTGATTCAAGAAACTCCCAAGTGGTCCCGTTTAAAACTACCGCGATGGCACACCGATCCCGACGCCCGGCACTTGGAGAAGTCTTTTTACAAGCAGCTTCCTTTTCTTTGACTCTCTTCGGCTACGCGTGAATTTAACGAAATTCCAAAAATTGGAGTGCTACACTTGCTAGTTTTTTCTTTCTTTTAGATTCGATGAAATTTGGAAATTTCGTACGAAGAGGTGTTTGGAATCTGTTCTCGCAACTCGAGTATTAAAAAGAAACAATTGACACGGTTTAATAATGTGAATTAAATTGAAGAAAAAAATGAAATCGACGACTCGCGATCAATTTTGTCTACGGAGCCGAACAAAGCAACTCGGCAGAGCGATCTTTGTCGTGAATTCGCGCGAGTGGCACCGAGGCCTGTCTATTGGGATATCGTGCCAAGTTTATCAGGCCGCTGGACCACTTCCCCATCCGGTGACACGGTTCGAATTTCCCAGCGATATACGACGTCGCAGTCCCGCGTTACGGAATTTCTCCCCCCCGACTTGTCGATCACGCGCGATCCACCGACGATCAATCACGATTAGCCGCGTGTGATTCGTTTCCCTTCGATCGATTGCATTTCCTCTTGCAGAGTCGAGAAACTCCTTAAACAGCGACGTGGCTAACGGTGCTTGGAGCGTGAGAATGAAACGTCGCCGCGCGACCGATAAGCCCTTCCTACGTACTGATAAAAAGCCCAGTGTCCACAAGTCGTCGCGTACGCGACGAAACGACGACTGCCGTACGCTGCGGTGTCGCAACCGGAGTTGGACGACGTACCGTCGTCGTCGTCGACGTGATTCCACGCGGCGCAGAGATGGTAACACTCTTTGAAGCGGAGAAACCCGTTTTTTTCATCGACAAAAATGAACGCGTGTTTGCAAATTATTCAGTAATTGGGGCATCGGAAACAGATCACTATGTTCTAGATAAAGTGTTTTTATTTTTGTAAATTGTTTAAAAAATTACTAGTTTTTCCTTTTTTGTAGCAATTGAAATAATTTGTGAAGCTTACCTTGTGACATTTTGACTAAAAAAAAGTTGCAGTACAAAGACGAAGATCAGAAATTCATTCGTCACGAAAAGGAATTGAAACTTTGTTTTCTCACTTACAAGTGAGATTAAGTGCAAAATAAAAAAAACTGCACGACTTTTTTGCCATAAAATTTGAATCGATAGAAAACAAATTACAGGCGCGATCGCTCGGTACCAGAGGTCTACGCCACGCCCCCTCCTGAGTCACGTGAGCCAAGTCAACCAATCGCTAATTTTCGTTGCATCAGCGTTGCACCTGAAGAGGTTACCCCCGCTAAAATCACTTTCAGTGATATAATATAGGGATGAATGAAAATTGAAATGAATGCAAATTGAGTCTGTAATATCTTCCCCCTTTCGATTACGTTACAGATTCATCGAGTATGATCTTATTGTTGGTCATGCTTCTCGTCAAACAACGACACGTGATTTCGATAATCGAGACGCGCATATACGCACTTACGTCGAGTAATGACTAACGTGTAATTATTTTTAAAAACGATTGAAATTTAGTTTCGCACGTTCACGTGGAATATGGAGCCGTGAAGCAATTCTTAAACTAAGTTGAAGTAAACTTAAACTGTACGCCACGTGGAATTATCGATCGCAAGTTTCAACGACGATCCGCCATTGATACGCTCACTTGGTCTCAATGTCGCACGCGGTGTTATTTCGCGCGAAGCGAAAAATCACGCACAGAAGCATTCGAGCGTTTATGCTACAATAATTTTTCACGTCACGAGATTATATTACAGTCAAATTTAAAAATACCCATCGCAAGTAAATTCAAACAGCCAATTGTTTGTTGTATCAATAAATAGACTCAATGTTGGGACCAGATTTGGTACTTATCTGCTATCTGCTTAAAATGGTTGTGTATTCACGCTGCATAATTACATTCACTAAATATCAATACAACGATATTTACTTGCAATAAATATTACAATTAATATTCAATTTATTTTAGAAATATCACTTGCAATAAATATATAGTTTTCGTTTTTACAACTTTATGTATATTTTTTACATTTTTAAAGGCATTTGAAATTTTGTTAACACGTTTTGCATAAACGTACAACACATAATGTACAGATGCTGTAAACGCGTATAGTAAACGACTGTACATGGGTTTTTCTCTACAAGTTCCCATTTTTCTAACGCATTCGCTGATAAAAAATACTGCTAGTCACTGGAATTACACATTTTTACATTACGCATTATCTTTATCTTGAGCAATCATGTTTGTTCCAACACGTTTATCTTTCTCGAGTCATTTCGACGAAACACAGAAATACGAAAATACAGTAAATACGAGAAAGGCCAAGCTTCCATCCACGCAAATAACACATTTCATCGATGCTCAATTAATCGGATTACATTTAAAATATAGTGTAATATTACCTATATTATTGAGTAAGTAAGGAAAGTCGCTTACTCAGTTGTTTGTAGAAATATAAATTTACAGTTATCAGAAAATGGTTCTAATCGTTTAACGCTAGAACTACCAAAGTGGTCAAAACTCATAAAAATTTATAATTTCAGAGTAGAAGCTTGAATACTCCACTGTATTATAAAGTTGCTCCATTTTCTAGTCTTCTAGGTGGTTCTAGCGTTAAGTTCTAGTCCTCAGTGAAGTGTTGTACAGATAAAATAAAACAATCGGTAATAAAATAACTGGCTCGCTTGTTAAAGCTTTGAGGATTGAAGCCTCGAGGATCCAACACGTTGAACAAATATATCAAAAGATGCATTCTTAATTCTCGTTCGATATTAAACATTCATAAGTTTTGCTAATTTTAAACACTCCAAGGGTTTTAATTGCGGACGAACGTATGAAACGCAATCAGGGCGTACGTTGATGGTGTCGTCGGTGTCGCGCCCGTTCACGGGGGTAATCGTACGTCGCGCGGAAATAGCAGCCTGTCGAAATTGTTCTTTCCGCGTAACGACGCGTCGAACGTACAAGAAAATCATACGTTTCGGACGAACGACCGTGTCGCGTGGGTGAGAGCCGCGTAATTTCACCGCGTTTACGCAGCCTATAAACCCCTGACCGACCCCTAGCGTTCTCAACGATCCTTTTTCTTCCTTTTTTTTTTTTTTTTTTTTTTGCTCCCACCGTGTGTCGGTTAATGACACTCTCGTCGCGCAACACTGCGCGCGGTTAATTATCGCCAACTCGGTTCGCGGTTCGCGTTTACGATTTTCACCAGGTGTATGCGCGCGCTAGGTACGTTGTTATTCCTGCCTTTTCCCGCGAACGTTCGAGTGCTCGGGCGGTTGATCGTTGTCTCGCCCTCGACGTGGTCCATGATGGAAACATTGTAACTCTCGGCTAAGAACGCTTTTATGAAAAATCGATACTATTCGATACTAACATACTATATATATTATATATGTGTGTGTGTGTGTGTGTGTGTGTGTGTGTGTGTGTGTGTGTGTGTGTGTGTGTGTGTGTGTGTGTGTGTGTGTGTGTGTGTGTGTGTGTGTGTGTGTGTGTGTGTGTGTGTGTGTGTGTGTGTGTGTGTGTGTGTGTGTGTGTGTGTGTGTGTGTGTGTGTGTGTGTGTGTGTGTGTGTGTGTGTGTGTGTGTGTGTGTGTGTGTGTGTGTGTGTGTGTGTGTGTGTGTGTGTGTGTGTGTGTGTGTGTGTGTGTGTGTGTGTGTGTGTGTGTGTGTGTGTGTGTGTGTGTGTGTGTGTGTGTGTGTGTGTGTGTGTGTGTGTGTGTGTGTGTGTGTGTGTGTGTGTGTGTGTGTGTGTGTGTGTGTGTGTGTGTGTGTGTGTGTGTGTGTGTGTGTGTGTGTGTGTGTGTGTGTGTGTGTGTGTGTGTGTGTGTGTGTGTGTGTGTGTGTGTGTGTGTGTGTGTGTGTGTGTGTGTGTGTGTGTGTGTGTGTGTGTGTGTGTGCAAGTGAGACGTAAACGAAAATTGTACAATTGGCCACGTGAAATCTGTTTCTGATCTTTGCTTCCTTCGGCAGAAATTTAATTGCACAACTTTGGATGCTCAATGGGAGATCTGTTTCGTGATGAAAGCAACTTTTAGAGAACAGTTAGTCCGTCGTGGATTAACACATAGCCGAGCTACTAATATCCACCAGTTACCGTTTTCCATCGTCGAAGCCCGTAATAAAAAAGAAAAGTACACGTCATTACACATAAAGATCCGCTCCCGGGGCATCGGGATCAAACGACGCGCCGTGTACGGCTAACGTCCACGTCTCCGGCCGATCCGCCATCGTCGTCGCGCGTCGCGTTAGCGCGCCCGGGAACGGTTACAACCGCCTATTGTGTCGACCAACAGCCTGGCCTGTGCTTCCACGGACCGCGTCTCGGTCTTTCTCGCCGAGAAAAATTAGGCGGGAAATTCGGGAGGTCTCGGTTCCTGGAAGGTTTGAAAGCTGCTGGGTGGATCGGAATGGCGGAGGGAGGGGCGGGAGAAAAGAGCAACGGAACGACGGTCCAAGGGGGTTCGAGGAGAGAGAAAGAGAGAGAGAGAGATCGATGAGTGTGAGAGAGCGGCGGGTGTGATATCTCATCCCTCTCGCGGCCGCTACAACGGGTGTTACCACAGGGACGAAGAGGGTGCGCGAGAGATGGGAGAAGCAAAACGAGAGAGAGAGAGAAAGTGGAGGGAGGAGCGTAGTAGATGGGGAGGGGAGGGTTCTATAGAAATTATATGATGGGAAGGGAAGCAATTATTGGGATGATGGATGGCCCCGGGGCGCCGCTGTAGTGCTTCTCTCTAACCAAAGATCTTTCTATCTCTCCTCTTACCTTCGTCTCTCTCGCTCTCTTTCGCTTATCGGCCACCATCGCCACTTACACACCGCCTTTCGTTCTTATTACCGAAGGTGAGATCGAGTCCGATGTGTACTTGCGAATCTTCGAATCGAGTCCTCGCGTCACGACCAACCACGTTCGCTCGGTGCTAGTAGTTACAGTTTATAGTGAACGAAATATATTTATCGAAATTTTTGTGTTGCTGGATATTACGTATGTTGAAATCGTCATGAATGTTTTAACAAGAGTGTGCGTGAGTTTTGCCAATTTCCAGAAATAAAACTCTACTCCCACTTCGTACTTTCAAACAAGTTCGAAAGAATTGATGAAGAATTTCAACGCCGGGGGAAAGAAACAACCCCGTTAGATAGAAATGATTTACCATCGCGAAACTATAGCCGGCTCTCTTCGTGACGGTACGAGATTCCATTGAAATTACGCAGTACATCGATGTGTATCATCGAGTACGGCGAGCAACGCTCCTCCCAAGACCGCCCTTCTAAAATGTTGATTTCGTTGCCGCCAATGCCCCAAGTCTGCCCGCTTAATTCGATTTATCCAGCGAAGGGGGCAGCCCAAACGAAATTGCGTGGTAAAGGGCGTCTTCGTCTCGACGTAAGAGCCGAGGGGGTTGCCAGCCGCGACATTCGAACGGAGCTACGCACGCACGCACGCCCTTCCGATAGGTACCGAGGGGCAAACGCATGCGTACACGCGCGCTGGTGGCACAGTGTGCGGGTGCGTCACTTAGGACGGCCCTTAAATGGTCGCCACGACGAAGGGAAGCCGGATGATGGACGAAAGCGCCCCAGACTTGCCTCCTATTGAATTAATTTCTAATCATCTTCTCCGGAGTGTACTTGGCCCAACTTCCCTATTCTCGTTTTTCTTCTTTTTTTTTTTTTTTCTCGAGCTACCCCTTGGCTTTCGAGTCTTTCCTCGCGTCGACCTTCAGGTTTCGATATTGCTTTGCACAGTGATACGTTTCTAGCAGATTGTTAAAAATTTAAGAAAAAAAAAACAAGCTTCTAAAGGATTATTAACCGTCGAATGTTATTGACATTTACAGAAATGTACCATCGTAATATCAGATGTTTTAATAGATATACATATGTACAACTCTATGCGTGTCCACCATGCAACGAAAATTTCACCATCGAGTACAGTAGAATTCCATTTATTCAAACCAAGCCTTAATCAGTAATCCAGTACGATTCGTCTCACTGAAAGGCCCAGAAGCAACTGTTCCGACTAGGAAATGAAAACATGCAAACAGCATTTGAATCGATAGAAAACAAATTACAGGCGCGATCGCTCGGTTCCAGACAACGCCACTCCCACTCGAGGTCTACTCCACGCCCCCTCGCGAATCACGTGACCCAGATCAACCAATCGCTAATTCTCGTTGCATCAGCGTTGCACCTGAGACTTGCTTTCAGTGATAAAGATGGGAGAATCGCTCCAATTGTACAAATTAAACAAGTTCTACCATCGTCTCTCTCGCGACAATCCACGGTGTGTCTTTCATTGTCTACGCCACGGACCTCTTACGGATCGTTCATCGACGTCCCGGAGAAAAATACGTTCCCCCCGTTTCGGGTAATATGCGCGGCTGGTTTCTCCTGGTGCTCGCGCGCCACTGTCGAAGGTGAGAAAGTGAAAGAATCCGAAAAGAGAAAAAAGGAGAGCGGCGAGCAGAGCGAGCCCGAAGGTGGAGAAGGAGGCGTAGAGACTGGCAAATGCCGCGAACGTATGAAAACAAATTACGAGGCGGCGTCTGTTTGTTGTGCTCCGAGAACACGTCCACGGGAGAAAGAGAAAGAGAGGAAAAAGAACGGAAGAAAGAAAGAAAGAAAGAAAGAAAGAGTGGAGGAAGAAGGGCGGAGGAGAGAAGACGCATTTTCTCACTCTCTCTCGCTCCGGTACTCCGATCTTCGTCTGCATCGGTGCATAACGTAAGAGTTGGGTGGAGAGACCGTAGACGGATTCTCGAAGGTACATTCCATTCCCCCACTCTCACTTGCTTCGTGTTTTCTTCGCCGTCGTCGTGCTAGTCCTCTTCTTCTTCTTCTTCTTCTTCTGGATCTTTTCACAAAGGATCGGGTCCAGTATGTAGAGTAAGGTACCCAAATTTCGCCCTCCGAGGCGAATCATTTTTTTTTTAACGTTTAACCCAAAACAACATCAGTTTTTCAACGTGAAACAATTGGTACGATTACTTGGAACGCTTCGAGACAAAACTCTGTCAATCAATTTTTATTCGAAAACATATGCACGTGTGTGGAAAGATTGCGTTTCATTCCCTTTTAATAATACTTTCAAGAGTCGTGCATTTATCTAAAAATTACTTGAAAATCCTTTTGTTCGTAGTTACGGAATGTATGACACCGTCTTGAAATGCTCGAAAATAAATTTAATCCGCTTTTCATTGCGCTTGCTTCGTAACGTTCGCAGATGCAAATTAAACATTTCTAATCTCCTTCTCTTAAATTACTTCGAATGAATTTCTCCGATTTAATTGTAACGTACAGACATCAATTAAAGGTAATAATTAAAGGTAGCTGAATTTTACAGAGACGCTCTGATCAAGTGACTCTGATTATGTATATGTTCGGTATTCAGATTGGAACACGCGTCTTTAAATTGGAAAGTTTGTGCAAATTTTGTCGAGTGTCAGGTTTTAGCAGGACGTAGAAAATTAACGCAACAGAGGAACGTTCGCCGATCGCAACTATAGAACTAGAAACGAAATAAAAATACTGCTATATTGCAAATGTCCAATTATTCGCGCACGATGGTTGGAAAAAATGAAAGATGAAACATTTTTCTTATTCATTCGAGGCTGTCTCACTTGGATTCGAGTGTACATGGAGTGTACAATTCTTACAGTGTTCGAGTCATTGCCATCTTTGGTATTAGGATCATAAGATACCGTGAATCCCTCGAAAGCAAAAAGTGACGAAAATTAATTAATTAGATCGATTTTAAGCCGACTGCGAACCCTCGAACATGAAACTAAATTAAAAAAGATGGAAAATCGTGAGATGTGAAAAGAAACCGAAACGATTTGTGTCAGGAAGAGGCTATCGTTGCAGGCGCGAGAAGAAGGCGAAGAAACACGTTGTAGAAGGGCGCAAGTTGCGGGACGTCCGACGATGTTGAGACGATATGATGATAAAGTGGTGGCGCTAACCTCTCGAGCAAACACATCGCTATCGGCACTTTGTCCCGCGTATCTACCTAGGGGGAGGGGAGTTCGTGTCGTCTGTCGTTACCTTCGATGCTTGTTATTATTGCCGTCGCGGCCGATTGACCGATAAACGAATTACAGGTTAACGAAGAAAGACATTTGCCTCCGCGCCAATCTGTGCAACCAAACACTTGTTAGCGCCACGATAAGAGCAATTATTTTCATGGAAATTTCTCGATGGTGTCGAGAGAGCCTTTGTTCTCACGTTGGATAAAGCGATGCTGATGTTGAGGAAGATGTTACGATCTTTGGACAATTAGTACGCGCACGTGTAAAGTTAAATTTTTATTCGAGTGTCTTGTTACATTTCGCGTTGTGGGAATTATTTCTATTTTACGATAGTTTTCACGGTATTCTTCTTTACTGCACAATCTCATTTTTGTTATTTGAACCTTAAAAAAATTAAAATTAACTGTTTCAGTGTAAGCGCAAACACAAAAACGTTACACTCGAAATTTTCTGTAACCAGAATTTCGTTTGCGAAGGGAATGATTATCAATCAGTTCCGCCAATTACTCCAATTTGATATAATAGCAAAGTATATCAATTAATATACCTACCGAATAAAATTTTCAAAATCCATAAGAGTATAAATGCATAAAAACCTGGCTTAGAATTTCCGTTACGTGTCTCGCGAGTATTTACACTTTATACTTTTATCACTCCGCGAAGAGAGAGAGAGAGAGAGAGAGAGAGAGAGAGAGAGCTGGTTAAAAAACTGCACGACCCGTACCCCGACTTTTTTGCCATAAAATTTTATTGCTATGCAAACATTTGAATCGATACGAAAGAAATTACAGGCAACGCCACGCCCCCTCGCGAATCACGTGACTCGAATCGACCAATCGCTAATTTTCGTTGCATCAGCGTCGCACCTGAAGCTAAAGTCACTTTCAGTGATAAAAAGACAGTTTCACGTTCGCGGGCCGCTAGTAACTCGAAACAAAGTGACTCGTTCGTTCGTGTTCGGTCCGGGGGAGGGATGGTTTGGCTGTCGTGTGCGGTCGAGTGGTGAAGCGGTCGAGCGCCTCGCGTCGTTGACGTAACGCGCTGAACTGACAATGGTAACTACATTAACCTTTGAAGGGAAGCACCGTGTCGAATCGGATTCGGCACACGCCGGTGCACCGCAGATTCGAAATTCTCTGTCCGCGTGGCGGCAGATGCACCGGTCGCTGATACAAAGGGAACCGGCCGCGATTAAGCGCCGATGAGTATTTCGAGCGTGTTCCGTCTTCAGCGAGTCGAGAGGCGAAACGGTCCGGAGCCACGATTAACTCCCTCCTCGGCCAACGTCAGTTCTGACACACGCGAATGTTTCGTATTTATTATTATTATTAGATCGTGCCGTGATTTTCTCTCCTTTCTCTATGATGCTCGTGTTTTTCGTCAGTGCAGAGCGACGAGTAACCATTTGAGGGCGTTTTTTCGTTGCAATTCTTTGTCAGCTAACTTACGTTGTAGAGTTTTTTCTTTTTCATACAACTGTAAAGGTGAACTCCAAGAATTTTCGTCGGTGTTTTATTAGCCCATTTGGATTTTACGATTTTATCAAATTCATATCTGTTTTTAAAAAATTTCGTTGAACGTTGAAATCCGATGACTTTATTTGTACTTTGGTACGTTGTACGAATATCAGATACCTGTGCCAGTGAAACATACTTGGACAATCAATAGTCCAACATCTTAGCTCTATTCCTGCCAAGTATAAAGTTCCATACTCGGTGTTAAATAATTCTTCAGACGTAAAGAAAGAGTAAAAGCTTCTGTACCCTCCAACCTCTTTTATACTACTGAATGTTGCAGAGCCGATTCTCTATATTAAATGAGCAAAGGAAAGGCGAGAACTTTCACGGCACGTATATCTCTTTCCAGATGGCCGAGTCCGATGGCCATCGAAGGCGTCGTTAGGCTAACCAAGAATAGACAAAGGAGAACGTAACAGGTAGAAATAGGAATGCCAGCGCGATTATTGTCGTTCCGTGTGGCGGCGATGGTGAGCAAAACCACTCGCGACGATTACCCAATGACGGCGGCATTGCGACACCGTCCTCATCGACGTGATTCGCCGAGGTTTGCACAACTATCCGACGAACGTGTCCTGTACACGCCACTTCTTCGCATGAAGATTTAAAAACCAGCGCGACCGATATTGATCTGGATTTCTTTGTAAAATACAGTTGCTTGCGCAAGCGTTTGGACATTCGTGGCAACGCACATTGCGCGTTGTAGAAAATTTTGTTAATACCCCGTAGACTTTGGAAGAAATCCAAATGAATTTAGAATTTTACATGGAAATTTTATGTATTTATAATGGTGTATTTTTAGAGACTCGAATGGCTTTTGGTAATGTAAGCAGAAGCTAGTGTTCTTTGTATTACAAAACTCTTTCCTGTTCTTTTCATTTTCATTCCTTTGCTGTAAATTTTATATCTCAGTCATTGGTTCACTTCAATAGCGTCAAAATGAAATCCAGAACGTAATTGAGCAATAGTTTGAAACAAAAGTATAAATAAAATAATGAACAGACAGAAACGATTCTCACTGAAAGGCCAATTGTTGATAAAATTTTATTGATATAGAAACATTTGAATCGATAGAAAACAAATTAGAGGCGCGATCGCTCGGTACCAGACAACGCCACTCCTACCAGTCACGTGACCCAAATCAACCAATCGCTAATTTTCGTTGCACCAGCGTTGCACGAATGTGTGATACAACTTTTAATTTACTAAACAGTAACGTCTCAAAACACATAACTTGCACCTTTGAAAATAACTTTCCAAATAACGCGTCCAATGAAAAATTGGTTTCAAGGGAGGCAAAATATGGCGTGACAATTTTGTATTAAACAGTGTTTCGTAAGTAAATCACCCCGTATGATACGTTGCGATGTTTATTTGCTCGTTTGCAAATAAAGTGCCGACCTCTCTCGCAGAAGAAACGATAAATAGCTTTTTGTCACGCAGAAACAGCTTTCAGTTGTTCCTCGGCTTTCTCTCCGGAACGCTGCATACCCGGTGCGAAAACGCGCGAGAAAAAGCCGCTCGTCCGTGTCGGGCCTCGGGATAGAACTCCTCGGCGCTGCACCTTTCCCACTGTCGCGTAGCTTTTGTCTATCGCGAGTCGCGGTGTCATTCGATAGTGGATCACGGTCTGCCAGACCGGTTTCGTGCGACGCGATCCATCCTGTCGTCGATCGAAGGCCAGTTTCTCATCGGGAGAGTGGCCATTAGCCGCGTAGCTGCAGGAAATGAAGTATTCCGCGGCGTGGACGAACGCAGAACGGAAGCGAGCGTCCGATCGAGCGGAATCGGCCAAGCGAGACGTCGCTCTCGCGCCGATTTAAATCGACCGTGCGACAGTCGTCGTGGCCCGAGTATTTGGCGCGGATTCAAATTCACAGTACGCGGAATCGGGAAGACTCGAAACTCGCGGAGAAACGTTGCACAGTTATGACGCGACTCGGGGTGAGGGAACTGCGGGAAAATAAAAACGAAAAGAGGAGCTTGGCAAAGACGTAGATACACTTGTGTGACTACTCTGACTTGGATTATACAGGTTGGTCCATCCAAGTGAAATCTCCTCGAATTGTACAATGAAGCGAAAAATATTTTTCGTACGTATGTTAAATACGTACGTTAAATGTCTCTCACTGTATGTACAACATACATGCGTGGCAAATATAGAAAATACATCTCTTCTTATATCCTCACATTCCGATGCTACCAAAACTATCGTTAAAGTGTTCTTCGCAACACGCACATAGACATAGCGAGAGCAGCTGATGACTGTTGACGCCAAGACGAGCGTGTTCGCGGTGGAAACGTAATGAAACAAGAGCAAACGAGGTTCAAAGGTAGAGAAGGAGCGCGACGATAAGGGAACGCACAGAGGGGGAGAGAAGGGCAAAAGGCCAGAGGTGCAGGGCCTTTGATGTTTTCACGTACAAAGTCGACGGCGTTCTCGAGGTGGTCCCGACAGTGGGAGGGCCGCACCAAATCCCACAAGGTGCCACGTTCACATCGTTCTCCATACTCGATTATCATATTGGGTCTGGGGCCAGTTCCTTCTGCCCTCGAACCACCTTTTCGTCTAGCCATCTAGCTTCCCATCTCCTTCGCACCTTTCAATTTTCTCTACGGCCCGTTCCTCTGTGTTTCTTTCCTTCCTTTTTTTTTTTTTCATCTATCTTCCTTACACGTACACGCCGCGTATTTATCCTCTCGCTCCGCTGTCTCCGATAGACCATTGTCGGCTGCCTTCCAGCATAATGCATCTTAAACGGCGGCGCCTCAAAGATCGACGCCTCTTGCGTGCCCTCCTCGGAATTCTTCAATATTAAATTAGACTCTTGAATGGGGATTCTGGATCGCTGCCGTGGCCGGACCGAGGCGCAAGCCTCCACAAACAGTGACTACATACATATGTATTTGCACGTGCGTGCGTGAAACAATTTTTCCTTATCTTATTGATCATTGATCTCGCGTTGTAGAAAGGTGGAAAATTAAAAAGTATGTTCCAGCCTCTTGTTCGAAACGAAAGTATTCTAGTCAGGAGAAAAGTTACGCATATTCTTGACTTGTATAAAATGTATTTAATTGGAATTATAATTACTACGTGCATCATGGAACTATTATTAATAGCATTGTACAATACTATAAACTTAAAAATGATATCCGATCATTTAATTATAACAAAACAAAAATCCTTTGCGACTTTTTCGTCCGCACGACGTTTTTCCCACATCCACGCGCGATCGTTTCGAGAATTGATCGAACGACGACGTCACCGACCGCGTGTTTCTGTCCTATCAAAGCGAATATCACGTCGTACACACGCGAAATGCGAAATAAAGACAGAGTCTGTTGCGTTAATTGGAGCAGCGTTTCTAACCCCGATCGAGCGGGCTGATTAGCCGCGTTACGCCCCGCTGAATTCGTGTATACTTGCACGACGATCGCCGGTTTCCTGGAAGAAAGCGCCGCACCGCCTACGCACACGCGGCCCGTGGCGTCGATCGATTCATCCTGCGAACGCCGCGACGCGCTATACCGGGTGACCCGCCGCAAACCGTACACGACCGATTCTTTGAAATTCGTTCAAAGTTCGTTTCGAAGAGATCGAGCTTGAAGATTTGTTGATTTCGTGTTGCAGCAGCAAGTATCGATTAACAGTGCGAAATTTTTCCAAACGCCTTTGAAAACATTTACTACATATCCTTAATTAATCATCCTGTGCAAATGTTTTTCCATTTCCTTGGAAAATTTCTTTCCCTTTCCTCGTTTCTGTCTCACTTTTGCGCGCCGTGCGTCTCGCTTCCTCTCACTTTGCGGCCACCGTCATTGACCAACCTCCTCTCCCGTACAGGGAAGTGTAGAAACGGCGCTCGCACGCGAACAAGCCGAGTAACGTTTTCCTGTCACGAGATCACCGGAGAGGGAGGAAAGGAGAGTAGTAGTAGCGTCGTTCGTAGAGAAGCCCACACGAGTCTGGCCGGATACTCATACTTCCGGTCCTACACATGGCCGCTCGCGCACGCGTGTGTATTCCCCCCCCCCCTCCGCCCCTCCCTTTTCGCCCCACTGTCGTTCTTTGCTCGTCTCCGTCGTCGTCGCGTTCCCTCTCTGTCCGTGACGTTAGTCCATGCTCGAGTACGTCTAGAACGGCGCTTGCTTCACTTTACGACGCGACGTTACTCTCCCTTTTCGCTCCCGTTTGCTCGCGCCACTTGGAATTTACAATTTCCGCGCTCTTGGTACAGGGACGAGCAGCTGTGTTACTTTTTATTGGCAGAGTTCCCTGACCGTGCACGTTTGAGATGTTCATGCAGGAGATTTCCCCAAAAGACCGAAGAAAGTTCCCCAAGAGAACGAAGAGCGTATCCTGAGAGTTTCGAGCAGGAGTTTTACACACGGTTGGATACGAGGATAGTAGAGGGAACGTTACACGCGACTTGCGTCGTTCTACATCTCATGTGTGCGTGGACTCTGGCGTGACGTCACCGATGGGACACCCTACGCACGCACGTTCTTCGTATGCCAGCGGCCGAGTCATTCACCAGCGTGGTCGGTGCCGACTTGTTCAACTTTGCACGGACCCCGGAGGGATTGTTCTTGCTGCGACGCAGCTAGACACGCGTACAAGGTCTCTTGGTTTACGCCTTGCTGCGCCAATCCCGTTGGAAAAATGTAGAAAAGCCCGTGTGTCTCACTCGAGGATTCTATTAATTTCTTGACTCGGAACTTGGGAAATTAAATGCATCAGGTTTTCCAAGAGTTCCGATCGCAAGCTCGCGTCTGTACAAAATTCCGCTAAAACGAGGCCCAGAAGCAACTGACGACAAAATTTTATCGATACGCAACAAATTACAGGCAACGCCACTCCCACTCGAGGTCTACTCCACGCCCCCTTTGCGAATCACGTGACCCAAACGGACCAATCGCTAATTTTCGCTGCATCAGCGTTGCAGCTGAAGAGGCCCGATTCTCTGGATTACCCCCTCCTAAAATTACTTTCAGCGATAAAAAGCAAAGAGCTTTAGGAGGAGGAAAGGAGTTCCAGGTCTGGCCGCGGAGACAAATTAACGTCGAGGGTTTCCGTTCGTCGTCGGACGCATTTCGATGAGACAGATTTAGACGGGAGGAAAAAGTGGGTGTAGGGGATTACGTGGCCTGTTTACAGAGAGAGTGCCGGCAACGGCTGGCTCGCGCGTCACGCAGAAAAGAGGGGCTGCTGCGCGAGAGGAAGGAAGAAACGTTGACGAGCGGCGATGGAGAAGGAGAGAGATGGCTATGGGGAACAGAGAGGGGCCAAGAGAGCAAGCAGCGGCCACCAATTTGAGAATCGGCGACGACCCTGGGCACCGACGACTTCCGGTGGTTCCGTTGACCCCGTAGAGAAGTTCTCGCGCGACGCCTCGAACAAGCGGGCGACTATTCGCACCGCCGCTGCCTCGGCAACATCCGTATGT
>KQ435891.1:37797-48417 GCA_001276565.1 Melipona quadrifasciata
CTCGACGCAAACGACTCGAAGCTTGTGGCGACAGTGGCGTTGCTTTTGGAACTTTGTTACTCGATCGTAGAGGTATCTCTGTTTTTGCAACGAGCATGCGCGAAACACGTAGTAGCCGATATGTTTGGTAGCGTCGGAGGCACGCCTGAAAGAAGTTTCAAGAACTGGGACAACGACCAGTTACACAAAGTCGGAGCACAAATTTATTAATTCCATCGCGGCATTAGCGATAAAATTGGAAAGTTTCCAGAACTTTGATCGTACGATTAACATCGAACTCGTCTAAAAATAAACAACGAGGTGCGTGCAGAGAGCCGCTACCAAGACAGATTCGACAATAGCTAAAATTCCTGAAATTCGACCGACGACACGCAGTGACGAACGATGATCACGCGATGAACAAGAGGAGAAGGCGCACGCGGCGCGTAAAAATACTACGCCACGCGAAACGGAGTGACAATGTGAGAATCGGCGCGAGTTGGAGGAGGAGGAGAAACGATTGAATGAATCGTCGATGGGTAAGCGGCGGCGCTAGTTAGCGGATGTAAAAAGTGTGTACAGGATACGGGCGGCCGCGAGGAGGGTGGCGAGGAGGCCGTATTAGTCGCAGGAAGAGTGACGACGACGAGGAAGAAAAGAGGAAGGAGTGGCAACGAAGAAGGCGACCAACTGCGCACGCGCACGCTACGTGTCCGCCGCTTTATGAATGCACGCCGCAAACGTGCGCGTCGCCGCGCCGTCGTACGTACGCCCGGCCACCGTACATTCATACGGCCACCGTGAACGTAGCCCAACGTAGTGCGTAGTAAGCACTCACCACACTCGCGGCCAATGTCTGCGGAGCTAGCTGCGTGCGCGCTCCCTCTCTCTCTCTCTCTCTCTCCCTCTCTCTGTAGCCCCAAGGGATTTACTTAGGACTTGGAGCGTCGTTGTGCCGCGCGAATCGTTAAAACGACGCCGGCCACTTGCGAACGATGGCGCTTGGGTTTATTGACGTTCCGCGGTCAGAACGCGTGATCGTGTCAAAGTCGATTTTTGGCAAAAACAAAAAAGGAAAAAAAGTTGCGAGATTCCGTCATGAAAATAGAATTTAGGATATACGCGTTGTTTCATTTTCTCGAAAAGAAACAATATTTTGAACAAAAAAAACTCTACCCCATAAAATTGCCGTGAAATTTTATTGATGTGCAAACATCGCTCCACCTACTCCACGCCCCCTCACGAATCACGTGACCGAAATCAACCAATCGCTAATTTTCGTTGCATCAGCGTTGCCCGATTTTCTGGCTTACCGCTAAAATCACTTTCACTGATAAAAAGTTTTTTTCAAAAAGTTCAACAGATTTTTGAAATGGAGATTAAACCTTTCGCTGCGAAATATGCAAGATACGTGAAATAGAAAGTTCAATTTAGATCTCTCTTTTAGTCTTTGTAAAAGTGTATGTTTGTGCAAAATTTTCATACTCGCAGCGAGTATAATGACAAACGACGCGAATTTGAATCCAAACGTTGAAACTTACGTCGCGTTTAAGCGATCTTCTTTCGAGTTACATTTGAAAGGAGAGTGACTGCGAAATCGTTGAAAATAGCGGACAAATTACGGTAGTTGCCGAACACGCATGGCTTCACAAATCATCGAGCGTATCCACGCCTGCCAGCATTGACGTAACAATAACCGCACGCGTTTTACAGATATACAGCATTAGTTTCGCAGCCTGTAATACACCGGCCTTCCCACTTGTCTTCCCTTCGCGCTTTTTTCCTCGCTCTCTTCCGCGTACGTGCAAACGAAGAACGACCACGCATGCGCCTTTTCTGCATGCTCGTGTGCGAGTTCCACAATGATAATTGCACTCATTGACATTTCCCTGCGGTTCATTCACCAGCAAAGTCAGCGTATCAGCCGCGTTATTATCTCCCGTTCCATCTCATCGATCCTCGCCAAACGCTTTTTCTCAAATCTTTTCTCAGACTTTTGTTTGATCAGCATCGTAAACTAAAAACTGACCATGCTACTGTTTCGCCCTGTAAAATTGTGCAATGAACATTTTAGAAAATAATTAATCAGGATTATAAAAAATATGTAACGAGTGTACACTGTCAGATTTGCTTTAAAATTCGTTCGTCGAATTAACGGTCCCTTACTTAATTGCCTCGTAAGAAATATTTTCAGCTTGGTTCTCGAGGGAAGCTCGCGTCCCAAATTCCCTCCGAAGCGAACCCTCGCCATTCGTGCCACAGAAACCGCATCCAACCGCGTCTCATCTATCATCGCAGGTATTGTCTCGCGCGCCGATCGAACCGAAACAAAAAGAAACCTTCGCACAGTGGTCTGGTGGTCGAGTTTGTGCGATCGCGGAATAAACACCCCCTGTAATACATTACACCTCGGAATCTCTGCTCGGTCTTTTCCAACCACATCTACACGTCCCTCCGAGAGAGAGAGAGAGAGAGAGAGAGAGAGAGAGAGCTCTGGTCGCTCGTGCTACGAACGATAATTGCGCTCACGCAACTCTCGGTTCATTGACGCCCTTCTTTTCCAACCCTACCCTCGGGTCCATTCATCGAATCCCCCGGTCCGCGTCGTCTATCTATTTGTGCATGCCGGTGTTACGGCGAGAAGGATGAAACGGTCGAGGAAAAGGGAAATGGTAGAGAGAGAGAGAGGGATACGTAGGGTTTCGAGAAGTCAGATGGAAGGAAAGACGGTCTCTCGCATAAATATGTGTAGAAGCTGGAATGTCAGAGGAGGGAAGCGAGGGAGGGAGGGGAGGAGCTTCCTGTTGTGAACATCTTGGGATGCATCTGCTTCTCTCGCTGCAACTCTTAAGCCTGAGCCACGCGTGCGAGTACCAATTAAGGCGCCACGAGTCGTCGTGATTAGCCTCGCGGGTGCAGGGCTCGTCGTCCTGCTTGCTGCTCTCTCTCTTTCCCCCTCTGTCTGCGTTTTCTTCTTTCGTGCACGGTTTGGTTCCTTCCAAGTGCAACGCGTCTCCCTTCTCAACTGATAACGCGGCCCGTTTGGAATCACGAGTGGAGAGGCCAATGACGCTGTTCCGCCCGGAATATCGCTATACTAAGTCGGGGAAATATCTTTCCGTGATAAATGCAGTGACGTGAAGAAAAGAAAGTGTGACGTCTATCGAAGCGACATTTTTAGAAAACGACATTCTGTTTGACCGATAGCGTGCTTATCGTCTCACCGATTTCGATTTTTGAACACACGTTCCGACGTTTTTGTTTCGAATGCCTCTCAAGTTTTCGGGTTAGACTCGTCCAACATCCCACTTTTCAAAACTGAATACGCTGATGATATATTTTTTATTTACAAGTTGCGTACAATATAAAATTCACATATAGCAAACATTTCGCTAAAAATGGAAAGTTTAAGACTTTTAAGCAAGGAGTAATGGCAATTTTCTTTGACACTGACTTGACTTGTCAATTTAGTATAATTTCAATCAAACAAGAGCAATTCCATTGCGTTTCATTAACTTTCCGTGATTGTCTCGTAACGAGAGCCAAGGCTCGAACAAGTTGAATAACATTTCGTAACAGCCGCTGGAACGTGAACGCCTTCGACTTCCGTTCTAGCGAGGTTTTCCCCCCGTTTATCTGGCGCGTGAAACTCGACTCGCTCGTCGATGACGCAGCCTGGCCATCGAACGTTTCTAGATTTCCAGCAGTGATGACTGCGAGGAGGGTACAACGGCGTGCCTTCCCCAAACGCCAGCCGTGTCCCATTTACGCGGACCGTAAAGAGAGAAGAGGGCGTCACCTACAACTCTTCGATCCTAATCGAGACAACTCGAATTCTGAAAAATACGCGAAAAAATAATTCGTGATTTTCTGTTTCTTGCTCGAAATCATCGAGCGAGTTGTATTCTACGTTTTTTCGTCAGGCGCGTACGATTAATAGGAAGAATCGGCGTTAAGAGCTTTGAGCGACAATATCTCGAAAAGCGCGGGCGTTTTTCCTTCCGACCGACAGAAATATCGCGGCGGCCCCGCGCGTTACGAAATCCGAGATTGCGGGCATTCGTCTTCCCTTTTGGTCGCGGATGGGTGTCGTTGTTGCCTCAAGTGCCCCGGTGTGTCAGGTGGAAGAACTCTGGAACGGAAAAGGGGAACGAGCAGAGAGAGAGAGAGAGAGAACGGCTCGTAGTGATTCATCGAGCGAATCTCTCTTCATTCGTCGTCACGCATCCAACGGATAAATCTTTTCTCTCTCTCTCTCTCTCTCTCTCTCTCTTTCTCGCGTGTAAGCAGTGTGCCTTCGTTTCGTATCTTTTTGATACCTTTTGACGGTATTTTTATATACATCAATGTGACGTTGTCTGAAAATAGAATCTTTTTTTAATTTCAATTAAAAGTGAGCGCGAAAGAGACAAAAAAAGTTTCACGATTCGAGATTGATTTAACAGAGAAAAGGCACAGGCAGAGCGATGGAACGGTGACGCGTTTGGTTTTCGCGGGCATTCCATCACGTTTCCGTGTCTCTTTGTAGGTTAGGTGCGCCTCCGCGATCTCCTCGCATTGGCGTCGCAACCGAGCCGCGCATAACGACGGTACATGTACGTATACGTATCGAATGAAATGGATAGGAACGCGTGGTCACGTTCACGATATGCCACGTTGTTGACCGAGATGTAAATTGCACGGTTATTAAAGTTTTCGATCGCGAAGCCGAGGTCCGAACCTTTCGCCGCGATCGCAGATTACGGGCAATTGCCGCGGCTTCGATCAGCCGTGACGATAAAGTTCGTTGTCTCGGTTACGTTAGATTTTAGACTTTGAGCGGTCTACTTTCTTCCTTCGCCTCGACGAACGCGACGGTGAAAGGTAAATCGACAAATTAAATCGGCGCGATGGATAAGTCAGAGGGTGTGACGCGTGTGCGCATGCGTGCTCGCCGAAAGGAACGAACGATGGAGACACTCGAGACAGATTAATAATTGAAACGAGTTCCCCCGCCTCTTTACCCGTTTCGAATGATGCAACGACGAGAGAAACAATCGGAACGTTATTCGTAACTGTTATTATTGCTGTAAATCGATCGGTTCAAACCGGATTGCGTTCAGTCGTCGTTCGACCGGTGGTTCAAAACTATATACGCGCGCAACGCGATTACGCGGGACCAGAGAACGATCTTTTATCGAACAATCGGAACACGTCGCGATCGTCGCTACACCACTGACCTTAATAACTCTCGTACGTTCCTCGCGTACCTCGATGATGACGATAGACAAGGTCTGCCGTCTAGCAAGCGATCCGTGCGCATCAAATATGTATGTATACGGTCGTTCTTTTCTCTATCTCTCCTGCTCCTTTCCGCGCATCTATCTCTGGGATCTCTGTTTCCCCCCACCCTTCGTCCTCTCTCTCTCTCTCTCTCTCTTTCTCTCTGTGTGTACAAGTATACCTTACGGTCGTTCACACGAGCGCGACCGATGGAATGCACGCCGGTGTACACACACGCGTGCGGCCGCCTCCGTGCCGAGGAACCGTTAATGAATCTTGCAGTTGTTAGACCGCCCGTGTGTGTGTGTGTGTGCCTCGCCGTGAGAGGAATGGGACACGAAACAGCGTCCTCTCGATCCTCCTCTGCACCGGAATTCGGCTCGAGGAATTTCACACTTTTAAACGGTTGTCGTTTGCTCCATTTTCTTTATACCGACGCGATACTCCGCGAGGCTACTCGAAATTTTCCACGGACTTTTCATAGTCTAATACCATGGGGAGTTTAAGCATCGCTAATTTTTTGCTGGTACGCACGCTGTGTATGTACATGGTGCGTGCCACCCACGACGCTGCCCCCGTTCCGTGAAAGAAAGGAAATGTTGATGCCCGATGGGTGTCTCTGCGTCTTTGACCAGTCGCCAATCGCCGCTTTTACTCGACCAAGAAAAGCCAGTGGACGAAAGTCGAGGTCGCGTTTTGGCGAAACGCCTGATTTCCGCGTTTCTCTCTTTCTCTCTCTCTCTGCGTAATCTTTCTTTCACTTTTTCACCCGTAGAGAGAGGCGATAACCGGTTTTTCTCCCAATTTCATCGACGTCAAAGTATTTACGGGGCCCCTTCGTTCGTTCCTCTCCGCTCCATTTCGTCGGCTCTCTTGTGAAAAACACATGACATCGGTATGTATTCGTCACTCGAGTAAATACTCGTATCTAATCAATGGCCGGTCAGCTTGCGACAGAACACGCGCGCTTGTTCGTTTATCGCGCTACGCGTAGATATCGCCCGATATGCGCGTATCGTTATAAAGTAACGTAACACAGAAATGAATGAACGCACAGAGAGAAATATAACTCGGTAGGGGCGACGAGAGAGGGAGAGGACGAAGAGGATTCTTAATTTCAAAGATTCCCGATCGTCGAAACGCTACTACGTTCGGTCGTGTGCGTGCCTCGCGTGTCAGGAGGACACGTAAGTGTAGCGAAAAGAGTAATAGGGCCCAGAGCGAGGCACGCCGGTGGTAGCAGGCGAAAGAGAACCACCGCGGTCGGTACGTGGTTACAGGTCTGTTTGGCGGCCAGCAGTGGCGGTCCACTTCTGAGAACTAACGGGTCTGTTTCGTCCCTTCCCTTTCGATCTTTCTTCTCTCTTTTCCTCGCCTTCCATCCTTGGTCTTTCCCATCCTTCTACCACCCGCGGCACGTATGTGAGAAAGAGCAGAGAGAGAGAGAGAGAGAAGGTAGTGTGTGAGAGGGCCCAGATTCGTGTGGGTGCGTGCATATCGCGCCTGCGTGAGTGCGTGTTAGCGAGCGCGCATCGCGGGGCTGGTTGCCGCCGCGTCGCGCGCAGCAGCATATGCGCAATCCGCGTCTGCGCATCGCCGTAAACGTGACGCGCCAGCGATCACTCTCAGTGTGGTGCGAGCCGTGTCGCTGTACGGTTGTGTTGCGTTGTTGCAATCGTTGTTTCCGACTCGTCGATCCACTTTCTCGTCTCCTGTCTTTTTTTTCTTCTTCTTTTTCTTTGTTCGCATCGCACAGTTTCGCGGTGTCGCGTGTGCCTCGAGTGTGCCTGGCCGCTCGAGCGGGATAAACATCGCAGTTGGTGTCAAGGGCGAAGCTCGAACGGTGTACGTAACAACCGTGTTGTTTATATACCAAGAGAACGCAACGATTTGTGCGTTTTTTAGAACGAGACGGATGTACAGGGTATATTGTATCAGTGCCAGGAAGATTCTGCGCGACGAATAAAAGACGCGCGAGTCACCACCACGTGGATGCGACGAAAATACAATATCGGGAGAGATGTATGCAAAACGAGAAGCACGCGCAATGGCGGAACCTTTGGCCGGAAATCGCTCTACCGGTTTCTCTTCTCGCTTCTTACGCGCGCTCGAGGACGCGCTTTTATTTACGGCAGGGGACGAGTCAGGGAACAAGAAGAAGAAGAATCGGGAGGAAAGTGGAGGAGAGGTGCGTACACGCCCCCGAAAAACGCATTAAAGGAGTAACGACGAGCAACGTGGCTTTAACCGGTAATTGGACCATTCTTTTTGCCATTGAGGTAGTAATGGCCCTTGTAGCGTGGTCACGCTACACTACGGTGCGCCATAGTACTATAGAGACTTCCGGCCCGCCGCAGGAAGTGAGACACACGTGTTCAGGCGTGTGTGTTCCCATAATACGGGCCCCGGCTCCTCTACAGTGCGTTCCAAGTTGGACGGCCCGTACGGGAAGCAACCGCGCGGATACGTACTACCGTTCGTTCGGGGAAATGTGAATCGAGGGGAAGAAAAAGGAAACACGAGTGAGCAAACGTCACGGCCATCGGGCGAGAGATCGACTTTGCACGGATCCTTGGATACGAAGAGGCATTACCGGCAAAAAACGTACGTACCCGTGCACACACACACACACACACACACGCACACGTGTACGTACCTGCTTATATAAATATAAATATATAAATATTTATTCTCATCGAGAACGCAACTCATTTGACGCGCGATCGCGTAACGCCTGCAAAGTTTGCGGTAGATTATATCGAAACGTCGTAGAAAAAGAGCGATGAAAGAAAAAAAAAAAACGCTTATTCCATATTCTTCGTTTTTGTCCGTTCGTGCGTCTTTCCTTTACTCTGTTTTTGTACTTTGTACACCGTCTCTCTCTCTCTCTCCCTGTAAATACTCGAATAAATCCCACACGGAGGAATCGAGCTATGACGCGCGTAAACCCCTCGCCTAACCGGCCCATTATTCTCACGATTTAGGAAAACGACGTGTTATTTATCGGCAGATCTCGTTAACCTTTCCCCCACTACGTTCCCTGCTTCGTCTCCCCCGCCACTTCTCGGTAGCCAGCTAACGACCGGACTCTCGTAATCCGAAATTCAAATAGCACGCCCCTGGTATGTCGGAGTAGCCAGATCTTATTATGAATGAATTTTCGGCGTTACATTCATATTTCCTGTGGCAGCGTGTTGTACCGCCGCCCGCACAGGCAGCGGCCGTCGCGCCAGCGGTTCTCATTCCCGATACGCGCCGACGTTGTTGCGCGCGTTTTCCCACTCGTTTTTTCTTCCTTTCTTTTTTTTTTTTTTTTCCTCTCTCTTTTTCGGTTCGACGTTTCGAGGGAGGAAAGGAAGACGATCGCGTTAAAGTACGCGCGTAATTGAACGAAACGAGAGAAAACGCGTCGTCGTTTCAACGCGGCAAATATAACTACTTGCGTAACGTTATGAATAATCACGTCTCGGACGGTTGCTTTCAATGGCAGCTGCGAGCGCACATCCGAGCGCAGTCCCTGCATCATCGTGTTTATCGCATTCCTGAATACCTGATGCCTGCCATTTTTGTTTTACCGCTTGACCGTGTTTGCTCCATCCGCCGTGAAGGTATTTTCCAACGAGTTGCGCGCGTGGTAAATTACACTCGGTCAATCATATTTCCGCGAGTTGTAACAAGTGGCGGCGTGTGCTCCTGTTCTTTTCTTTTTTTTTCCTTCTTCGAGGTACGTCGTGGTGTTATTACGGCTTAGGTGGGTCGATCACTGCGAGTGGCTGAGTTGGAATGTCGTCGTTCTAACGTTCGATTCGTCGATCGGTGGGAAAGGGTTGCGAAATAACGAGAGCCGCGAGTGTCCCGAAAGGCTGGAGGAGGCGAAGCGAAGACCTTCTTCTCAAGTTCATCGCTCCCGCGCATGTGCAAACACGAAGCATTCATGCGCCCTTTCTCCGCGTTATTGTCGGCGGTCGCGCGTTAGTTGGACCCTTCTCGCCCTTCTACCCGTTCCCCTTGCGAGACGACGTTCCCGCCCTCCTCCTGTGGGAAGATATACGATAGTATACCCACGTTATACTCTTTTCGATTTATTCTCACACTATCCTTTCCAAAAACAAAAGATCGAAATTTTTCCATTAAAGAGTGCCAATTTTGTCCAATTTTGCATTTCGTTTCTTAATCTGTTCAATTTTCAGCAGCGGTAGTTCAAAAATGAATATTTTAATAGATTTCTATGCAAATTCTTTCGCGAATGCGCAATCTCGAAAAAGGTGTCGAGGTGACGACCGATCTACGATCGATCTCGTCGCGGGCGTCGACGTTCCTCGGAAACGGGTATTTCGGTCCAACAAAGCCCGGGCTGATTAAATACGCGATCGCGGTTAGCGTGCCGGCAATAAAAGCGTCGCGCCACGTCGTGTTTACGGCTGCCGCCCGTCCCGGACGAGTCCAGGCCTCTCGCTTCTCGCGCAATAGTCCCGCGGCTGCCTCTCGCTTCTTTTCGCTTCTTTCTCACTTTTCTCCCGCTTTCGCTCTCCGGAAAATCCACAATGCGCAAAAGCAAAGCACGTTTCTCGCCATTCGAGGAAAATTTTCCGGGATGACGTTACGCTGTCACGTTGTATAATTAAAAGTCAAGTCAACTTTTATTGGAACAAGGCGGGAACTCGTTGATGCGAAAGCGTTGCAATGCCAGCCGCGCTTGCATGTTGCCCTTGGTCAAAGTACTCTAGGATGATCTCATAATTGCTAACGACGGAATTAAGAACCAGAGAATGGAAGCTCCTGTATCGCGAATACTCCATAATTTACAATGCCAACTGTTGCACGTAGTTCTATTAAAGATCCGGGATCGATCATTTGGATTCGACAAAATTTCACCGTCGCGGCAAGATTCAAATTTCCACGCGGGACGAGAGAGGCAGTCGTTGGGCGCGCGCCGATAGCGGAGCGAGCCTGGCGGCGTGACCCTGGCTTGTTTACGTCGCGACGCAAAAGGGCCTCGGCGAGGAAAAGGAGGCCCCCCGAAGTACGGCGAGAGAACGCGCGCGCCTTCGCCGTGGAGCATTTAACACAGTGGGCGCTCTTCCTCCCTGCCCCCCCCCCCATTTCTACCGTCTTTCGCCGTCTCCCCACAGGCCTCTTCTTCCTCCGGGCAGCACCCCTTCCTTCTCTCGCTTCTCTTTCCTCTCCAGCCGGGCGCAACGAGGACGAACTGCACGTTGCCCCCGGTGTGTGTGTGTGCGTGTGTGTGCGTGTGTGTGCATGCGCAACGAGGACAGACGAAGCGTGTCTGAATCGCTCGCTGGCCGCCATGACAGACCGGAATGCATGAGAACGCAGAGCTACTGACCCTCTTGTCCTCTCCCCCCTCCCTTTGCTCCC
>KQ435891.1:60543-81832 GCA_001276565.1 Melipona quadrifasciata
AGGAATTAGGGAGCTTGCACGGCTTCCGCCTGTTGCCAATCTTCTTTTACGGCTTCCGGGACTTTTCCCCAAAAGGAGTCTCCGCCCTGTCCTCTTTTATCGCCGCTTTATCCGTGGGGAATTTTCCCTCTCTATCGTCGCTTCGTCCGCCCTGTTTTTTTTCCCCTCTCTCCAATCGATTCGTTAGCGCGTTTGTCCTCCGCGAAACAATGACGGAACGCTGGAAGGAATGAAAAATTCACGCGGACACGAAGAACCAGAGAGAGAGAGAGAGAGAGAGAGAGAGGGGCGGCCTAAACAAATCCAGGGGTTAGAAAACCGTGTGAAGACGAGCCGGTGGAAAGTCCCGTACGTGGAAGCCGGCTATGGAGTACTACGCACGCGAGTTTTCGAATGTCGGAACCCTAGCCTTCGCTTTTTTTTTTCGACCCTCGCTTTGGCGCGGTCCCCTCGCTACCAATGAACCCTGATGAAAGGTCAGGGGAGAGGGACGACCTTCGGGCCCATGGGAATTTATCTTGTCTCGCGGAATTCTCGTGGCGCTGGTCTCTTTCTCTTTGAGAAAACACTGCCGGACAATTGTTCGTTCGGCCGTGACGATGCAACGAGAGGGTGGAGAGAGGACGGCGATTTACTCGATTCAGATTTACTCGAGAGCCCTGATCTCTGGCGTTTGGAAATTTGTAGGCTTGCGAAACTTCCTGTTCTGATGAAAGATTTCTGCAATATATGTATATAATATATATATATGTGTGTGTGTATGATATTGTACGTTACAACATTTATTTATAAAGAATATTTGAAACAAATAACCGAGAGGTCGACGGTTCGGCGACACGAAGAATTTTTAAAAGGGGAATTGAAACAAAAAGTTATACCCCTCGATTTAATTATTTGATATACGTTTGCAAGCAGTTGCGCAGATCGCTCCTAATTTCGAGCTTTAGTTTGAAGCGATCTGTACGTCGTCGATGAAAGCACGTACGATCGTGGAAAACGGAGCTTCAGTAGCCGAATGTGGGTCGCTCGTGTCGAAGACGAGGCCGGGACGGGGCTTTGTCGTTCGGTGCCGGCTAGCTTCTTGAGATAACAGCTGACTTCCGGTTGCTAGTAGAAAGCGCAGTCAACTTGCCCCGTAAAGTTCGCCGAACGGCAGTGCCCCGAGCGACGTCGATCGCAGACGCGTTTGTTTAACGAACCGGGGAACGGTTGTCTTTGTCGAATGGCCAATTGCCGCGAATTAAGATCGCGACTCCGGTTCCTCCTGTTCCGGCTCGACATTCCCTCCGAGCTAATTAAACACGCACGACAGAGAAATATGAACAACGGCCGGATTGAAATGGCAAAACGATGACACATTGTCGAATACATTAAAGCAAACGATTTCAGGTGTGTTTGGTGATTCGAGGAACTTTACGGTGGTCGCGTTGATTGTCAACATTCCAGATCTTTGCAAGCGATAGCAGAGGAATTTCGTTTCCAAGTTTTCGCTCGCTTAGAAACTAACAATTATCACAGACGAGCAATAATGATGCATTAATTACTAATTATAGCGATGTGTAGAAACGG
This sequence comes from Melipona quadrifasciata, assembly GCA_001276565.1. Classification (NCBI taxonomy): domain Eukaryota; kingdom Metazoa; phylum Arthropoda; class Insecta; order Hymenoptera; family Apidae; genus Melipona; species Melipona quadrifasciata. The sequence continues at coordinate 62,113 of KQ435891.1, forward strand.
AAGGACATTTAGGAGGCAAATTGTTGCTGCCAGTGAACATCGGCCGACGATATGTAAGATTTTACCATTTCTCCGTCTGCGCGACGTGACACTACGTTTATTTCTACGAGTCTTCCTGCTCGAAGCGACAGGCAAATCCACTTTTCTCCGTTCAAACGGAATACGAGACGCACGCACGGGACTTGAATGCGACATTGTACCTCGAGGAAGAGTTTACACGCGACGTCTCGACTCGTCGAGCCTCTCCTACATACCGCCAATAACGGCGCAAAGCGTTTTTCCGCTCAATTTTTCACCTTCGATTTCACTATATTTCACTACTAAAATTAGTGTCGTCGTGTTTTACGTAGAAATCGAAATTACGCGGGGGGTTGTTGGGCACGTTTTGGCAATTGTATGGAAAAAATTTTTAGTTGGAACACTGCGTGACGGGACGATTCAAAAACGTGTAAAATATTTAAAGTCCGAGACGGAGGATGCCGAATAGCTTTATCAAATTACCACGAAATCGAGCGTACGGTCAATCGTGAAGTTGGAACGCCGCGCCGAACTTCCCCTCCCTTCTCCCCCCCCCGACAAATCGACTTTCCCCTAAAATCGAAACCAGCCCCCGAAGCCCGTCGGTCACGAAACCGCCGTCTTTCCTATCGATCTTACGAGCCATTCCGAAGCACGAACATGCGCAGCAGCGCCAAGTTGTCCCCGCGGAGTTGTGCTTCAATTTTGGGCCAGAGGGTGGTGCTGGGTCCGCACCACCCGTATTAATACGTGTTTGCATATATGCGCTGTTGGCGCGATCGCCGATTCGCCGTGGCGGGGGTGTCGCAGCAGAGCGATAATTCCCGTTTCGAGCTGATGTCTCGCGTCGCGCGCCCAACTCCCGTCAAAGTTGAGAGATCCGGCGAAGAGGAAGTTGCAGGTGGAACCTCGTGGCCGGTGTCGTCGTCGTCGTCGACGGCGACGACGCCGGCGGCGGCCATGTTTGCGCCGACACGGTAGGCGTTCACGGGCGGTACCATCCCTCTGCCGGTTCTCCAACGACTTTGGAGAACGGCCACCCCCCACCTCCGGTCATCTGGTAAACTTCTGGTGGGGTACCGCAAACGATTTTCCGTTGGTGCCGGTTCTACCCCCCACCGCGGCGCCACCTCCCCTCCGGCCCCTCCGCTGCTTCGTTAACGCCGCACGCTCGGTCCTTATCGCTCCGCGAGCCTCGCGGCTCTCGGCTGCGCTCTGCTCCGTCACCCCCCCTCCCCGCGTCGTTCGTTCACGCACTCGCGTGCAGCGGAGGGGGCAGCGCTCCTCTCCACCGCGGCGGAGCGGCGGCACGGTGGGGAAAAGTCTTGCGAGAACGCCAAACTGCGGAGGATCGAACTCTTTGCGAATCTTCTTCCCTCCTTTGCTCGTTTTCTCCCTTTTCTCTTCCTCCTCGATCCAACGATTTCGTTTCTATCTATCTCTGTTGCTTCCATCCCCACCAGGACCACGTTACGCGTCGCTACATTTTGCGTTCCATCTCTCTTTTTTCTTTCCTTTTCTTTTCTTTGTCCCTTTCTTTCTTCTCCTTTTTGCGCTTGCTTTCGTTTCGATTTTTCGTCCCGAGGAGTTGCCTCCTCTCTCCCCCCCCCGATGCCGCCACGATGGCCGTCCGCTCGCTCTCTCAGACCTCTGTCCGCCGACTACAGCCTGATTGGCCCCCGCTACCGCCCCGATCGTTAAGATTCGAGGAAGTACGCTCGCTTCGCCAACTTCTTCCCCCCCGCTGATGTGGAAGTTTGAACGAAATTGGCCCGGGGGCGAAAAGTTCCGGCCGGATCGTCTGGAATTTCGGGGACACGCGAACGATTCCAGGGCTTCGTCACCGGGGCGCGTGGCCCCATCGTTCCTTGTTAAAACTTTTTTCTCCCCCCCCTCACCGCGAACTTCTCCGTTCGCCGTTAATTATCGTCCCCGGCGCTGATATTTGCATTCGTCCGCGATTCCGCCGAGAAAATGTAATTTTCCTTGGGTAAACCTCCCCTTTCTCGCCACTTTCTTTCTTCGCGCCCCCCCCTCCTTCAGGATTTACACTCGCAACGAGACGCGACTCGTCAATTTTCGCGATCGCCAGCTTGAAAATTGATCAGACGATCTTTGATCTTCAAATAATGGGTTGGGAACGAACGTATTAGAAATTGGCGGCAGATGTATCGTTGTTGGCCCTCGGTAAGAATATTTTATAATTAAAGAATAGCGTACTCACAAACCCCACGCTGAAGCAACGATAAAGAAACGCGTTAAAAAAGATCTAATTTATATTGTATTATATCGTATTTTCATTGCGAAACAAAATACGAAAATGATCACTCGAGGTTTCAACAAGTGAAAATATTCGGAAACTTGCTGAATATTTAATTCACGTCGCATTCTCGTTATATTCGATCGCGTTTTAATTGCGAAATAAAACAGGAAAATAATTATTCCGGGTTTCAGCGAGCAAAAACATTCCGAAACTTTCTTTCCAATTTCTTTGACTCGAGTAAGAGCCAGGTGTCTTTCTCGTTGTTCCAGTTGCGCAGTGTTTTTTTTAAATTAGAGTTTAATTGGAGTGCCAACCATCGCGTTGTTGTTCTTTCGTTGCAGACAGAGAATCGGCAAGATGCTGGTAGAGGTGTTTCGCACTGCCGCCAACAATGGAACCAAGCTCAACGTCAACGAAGTTATGCAGTTGGTGCAACAGATCGTCGAAGATCCCGGTAAGTTGGAAGCTCGTTTCTGCATTAATTATATTTGCAAAATGCGAACGATACAGTTGTCCGTCCAGTGTTTGTTAAATTTGGCAATTGTTCTCCGTCACGCACGGTTGTTTCAACTTTAAGGCATGCATTGGCGTTTGCACTCCTCTTTATTTTGCGATTTAACAGTCTGTACAAAGAAAAGGGTTGGAAATATAGTTGAGAGCCAAATCCTTGAGGTATTGCTTGCGCACTTTACTGCGAGATCCTGTCTTTCCTCGTGCTTTTTCAAAATGCCTTTGCCGCTCGTTTCTCTTTGTTGCTTCCGACCCGTTCGGTTGACCAATTTTGTCGTGAAATTGGATTTCATCGGAGCACATCTTGCCAGTAAAATTTACAGTAAATGCACAGAGTTTTCATTTATAAACATTTCGCACCGGATTGGCCTTAATGTACGATTAATGTCAGTTTGTTGTATCGGATGAGAATTCTGTTCAACATCGACGATTTGTACGTTGCCACGACGCCTGAAAAATCGTCAATCGTCAATCCGAACGTTACAAGTACCAGCGAAAGAACCACAACAAGCTTATGTGTGGTGAAGTGAGCCAATTTGACTCAAGAAAATTGAAGTTTTTTCCAAGGAAAATAGTTCCAAATCAATTTAAGTGAAATGTTTATTGTCAAAAAATTCATGGAAAACATTTTTCACGTATAAACTCTGTTTTCGAAACACATTTTCCGCAAATGCATGATTGTTGAACTTGACAATTCTTCCGTGCGTCAGTGGCATGAATTTCTGTCATTGGAATTGAAGTGTTCTCGACTTCTTCTCTACATTTACTTCTTAGCTCTTCAGCCAATTGGAAAAAAAAATCTTTTCGTGAAATATTTGCTTGAGTCGTCCCTTTATACAGAATCCAAGCGTTAATAGCTGTTGAATCAAAAATGTAGAAAACTTGTAGAGGCCATCTGCGTGAACTTGGTGCTATTATAATAGGTTACTGTTTCTGGAACGAGTCTTTTATTTTTTTCAATTGTTACATTTGTATGTTTTGTACTTGGTAGTAAAACTTTTTTATTAGGCTTTTATAAATGGTCAGGGTTCTCAGATCTATACAGTTTTGTAGAAAACTGTGTCATTTTGTCTTGCTTAGCTTTCGCAATTTCAGGTAGTTCTTTTCGGTTTGCGCGTATAGTGCCAACCAAAGTAGTTTTCTTTGCAAGTGACCGCAGCCTAAATATGGCTCAAATGTACGCCCAAGTACGGAAAACCGTTTACGAGATATTTGCTTCCAACATCGGATGCCTGATAGGACCAATAAATTTCACGTTATGCGTTCTATGAGTCAAATTGGCTCGCGACCGTGAAGATAGGTATACCACATTCGATAATGCGAAACGAAGGGGTCTGCGGGGAAGAGGAATGAACGTTTACATTTCATTACTTGACCAAGAGTAATATTAAAGTTTTATACATATATATATAGTGTTTAAATTTTTAACGAGTCAAATTGGCTCGGTCCGTAAATCTAGCGTTGAAAAACTGCAAAGAAAATAATTACAAATTAACTGTTTTCGTCTTGTAGCACTCCCGAGTATCTGCGTACGAATAATCGCACTACCCAAACGTTTCAATTTCGCAAAAGTTTCGTCTCGAGACGCACGCGGTTCACCAATCGACGATGAAAAAGTGTGTTTCCCCCCGGGGAGAAAATTCGTTTTCAGGATAGGTTCGCCATTTGTTTTCCGGGGCTTGGCCCTGTCCCCTTGAACGGAAGACCGGTGGATGAAGCGAGACACGGGAGAAACTTAAAAATAGAAGGATCAGGACGGGTTCTTGAGAGAAGACGGAACGCGTTCCGCAGCGCTGTCGAGGTAAATGAGGAGCCGAGCCCCAGTTGTGGGGTTGCAGACGAGAGGGAGGCTGTTGCTCCATACTAGGTGACGACAAGATTGTCCCCGTTTCCGGCGTGGCACACGCGCCTCGCCGGAAGTTTATCGTGGTTTCCCTGCGTCGAAGTATTTATACGAGAACGGACGCCCGCCACAATTTACTTTTTACGCCCGACTCACTTCCACGTTTCACACCAACATCTCCCGAAGCAAAACACGCTGTCGCGCCGTTCCGTTGTTCAAAATTATCTCCGCCGTCCCCGATTTCCGAGATCGTTTCGGGAAATGGTCGAGAATCGGATCTTTAACTTTTGTTAATGACGTGACCCGCTTTTGCCAGCGATTGAAACTGCAATTAAAGAAACTTGGCGAAGCTTGAAAAAAAAGATTGACCAGAAACATGTTGGAGGATTACCGTGTAAGATTGGACGAAAATTTGGAGGAGTCGCTTAACGCGTGAACAATCACCAAGTTTGAAAAATCGATTTCCCTTTCCCTCCCTTCCGCGAAGATCGAGACGTGTCTACGGTCGGAAGCGAGAAGGAGACCTATCGGGTCGACAGCGATCCAAAAAGAGAAAAAAAAAAGAAACGTTTTCTTTTTACCTGGACCGATTCGGGGAAACGTGGAAAATGACGCACCGCTGCGTTTTCATCCCACTAATGGGCTCCTTTCTTTCCTCGAGCCTTCGAAAATACTTTAAGAATCGCCGAACTCCGCCACGCGAAACAAACGCAGCCTTTTATACTTGGTTTTATAATACGTGACCCCGCGACGACACAGCGAATTGTGTACGAATCGCAAATAAACTCTCGATCGTTGTGTATATTTTGATTTTTTCAGCGGGTTGTTTTGCGAAACAAGTAGGCAGGCACGATGCTCGCCGAGGACACTTTAAAGTTTATTTGGGATTGTTGTCACTATACAGTTTTGTACATTTGGTCAGAGAAGATCCACTTGTAACGCACATGGTGCCGTAATATTAAAAGAAGAAATGATTCTCACGTTGCGAATTGGCGCTGTAGTTTCCAACGTGCAACGATTATAGTCGTGACACAATAATTTGGCAATTTAACTTTACAATATTTCGATATTTCTCCACTTTTGCCAGACGTGTCGCGTCACCATCGGGCGTTTCTCTGGAAGGATGCAACTGTCGGGGGAAAGGTGCATCCCCGGACGAGTGTGTCGCACACTGACTGACCTATTTTTAGGATAGGACGATCTAGGCGGAACTAGATGGGACACGTTGGCCGTAACACGTGCCGGCATCGGTGTTTTTCCGTGGGCCGATCAAAGTGTGCCGGGGGGAGGGGGGAGTTCACGCGAACGAGAAAGAGGGTCGTAGCCTTCGAGGAAGGAAGATCCAGGACTCGGGGAGGCACGCGACACGCGTATTTTTGGAGCCAGCTTTCTCGAGCGGGAAAATGTCGAGAGGGGAGGTTCCTCCTCTCTTCTCTTCTGTTTTTTTTTTTCTCTTTCGACGGATCGAGGAAAGAGGACCGACGCCAGTTGCGTCAACTAGGGTTTCCCCGATTTTTCCCTAGGCCCCGTACGTAGAACGGAAATACGCGTGGTAGAAAACTGCAGCGTTGCTCTTGATCAGGTTGTTAATGTCTCACAGACATCTCACAGACAAAGTGTTAACAAAGTTTAATCGGTAAAAGCGGACCGAGATGAGAAGAATGTGTCTGTTTCCTCGGTAACAATGATGCTTCTTTCTAGTTACACGTTCCCTCTTTCTTTCTCCTTTACTCTTGATAAGAATGCAACGAAGCTGTTCCCGTGAAGCAAAAAGGGTTCGAATAGTTGTTGTTACCGGAGGGTGTACCACCAGCGCAAGTAGGTTCGTCTTCACGGAACCGCCAATCGGGTATAGCGCGTCTTCCAGTTATCCGTCACGAACAAACATGCCAAGGAATTCAATTACCAGGAGGCAGTTGCTCGAATCACGCTTCGTGCCTCTGACGGACGGATTTTTAATGTTTCAAGAACGTGTCCACTTTTAAATTTGTAATTTACACAACTTGCTCCCCCCTTTCTAACAACGAGAATCAACTGAATATAAAATACTCTGTCAAAGGTAAAACATTTCGAGTATTTACTCTCACTTGGGACTTGCCCTTTTCATTAGGCGACGAAACGAAATTCGACTCGAATTCCACGAAAAGACCGTGCGTGACCACGTGGTCGTCAAGTCATCTTTCCAAATGATGAGCCGTTCTGTCGAAGAGAGGACGATCGAGGAAATGGACAGAGGGCGCGATTTATAAATCAGTCTCGTGTAGAAAGGAAAATGCGGAGACGGAGCTCTTCTCTCTTTGGAAAATTCGAAACGAACGAGAGAGCGCGAGAGCAGCACGTGCTTGGATCATGGGCCCCCACGTAACGCGGCGGCGAAAGCCGTCGAAACGAACGAACGAACGAACGAACAAACTCCATTTTGTCGACAATTCCGTATCCCCTCCTAAGCACCGATTAGTTGGGCCTTGCGGTCGGCCGTGGTGGGGAGGTCGCTACCTTCCCGGTCCTGCCCTCCCCTCCACTGGAAAAGTCCGACAAATCGAGCATTTCCCACGACGAGCCGAAACGATGACCCTCAGTCGCACCCACGCTCGTCAGTCGTAACGTATCATTGCCGACGTTGCCGCACTGTCTCGGACACCTAGACCTCGGCTCGAAGGATGCCCGGCCTGGGCTCGGAGAACTTTTCGGCCGTTATCTCGAGCGTTGGGCCGGTATCACGCGTCGCTCGCGTGTCTCTCTCCGAGGCGCACGTTCCATCTGCTGGTTCTGTCCACGAGCGCGATCTTTCACGCGGGGTGTGCGCGTGGAAGTAAATAAAGTGCCACGTTGGAACATCTTCCTCCATGCGTGAGTCATCACTATGCGATCCAGAGGAATACGAAGATGCGTGTACGTCAGTGGCGGGAGAAAAGTGCTAGTGGTATCGCGAAGTTACAAGTTTTTAAAGCAGTTGAACAGGAGGTTGGAAAAGATGGGCGACGGTGCGTAATTGTTTCTCCTTCTCCAAGCGTTGAAATAACCTACGTTGAATCCACGACGATATAACTTTTACCGCGTACTTTGCTCCTACTCTGCCGGGCCTTCGTTCGAGTATTTTTTTTTTTTTTTTTTCACGAAAACGGTTAGGGAATCAGAAAAAAAATGGTCAAGGTCGGGTAAACGGCCCTCTCCCGTGCCTTTTCCTCCTGTTCTTCTCGCTTTCGACGCACGAATGGCTGGGTCCGGCCAGCGGCCGATCGTGAGTTGCAAAGAAACGATCGGATTCTTTCTTGGAACACCTTGGTGTCGGTTTCTTTCGTTTCCTCGTTTAGAAAATCGACACTTAGAAACTCTCTCGCTGTTTCAATTTCAGGAATTTTTATTCGTTAGATTCGCCGAAATGCCCCCGAGTCACGAGTGATTAATTATTTGAGGGAAATCCGACGAGTATTCGATCGTATCGGCGCCAATTAAAATAAATTTGCATTCGTGGCCTGTTTCGTTGAACTGTCTCTCTCTCTCATCGATAGAACGACGGGGAACGGCCGTTTGTTCTTTTTACACCGTCAGCCATTTGTAACTGTCCGAAGGGAATCCTCGTCACGAGGAGAATTTGCCTCGATGAAGCGAAAGAGGAACAGACGGGAATCCATCAACAGTAAGATGAAACGGACGTGTGCCGAGACGGATCGATCAAAAATCGATTTATTTTCTGATTTTAGACATGCAGATCCGACTGGACCTGATCGAACATATCCCACACGTGGCGAGCATCTCTCGCAGCTCGCCGCACGAGTCAACCATCTACGACTATCTGATCAACATCATTATCAGATATCTGAAAGATCAAGACAATCAGGTGAATTAAATTCTTTCTTGATGTAACAAACTGGACTAAACGAGTGTTTCTTCACCGTGTTTATTTTCGTCTAAAAGGATATAAAAAGGACATTCGTTTTTTCTCTCTTTTCGAGCTTCTTAAAAACAACTTCATTTTGTATCTACGTAAATCCGCGATATTTTGCGACTGCAACTCGCAAAAATATATCCACGAATGAAACAAAATAAGTACAACTTATTTTATTTGTGAATAAAAGCAAAAGACTTTTCAGTCTCTTCTCCTTTCCGTTTATTGTTTCTCCGATAATTATAACCTGGCAAAAGAAATTCAAGTTCTCACCAACGGACTCTATTTGTGTTTTTTCTTTGGTTGTTTATACAGGTACGAATGACAGCGCAGACGGCAGTGTTGCTGCTCACCAAACGAGGCTTCTTAGATAGAGCCACGATAGAGACCAAATTCTGCCCCGTTATAGAATCTTTGTGTACGTCCACCGATTTCTCCGGCATCTCTGTAAGTCTTTTTTCTTTTTTCTTCCTTTTCCGTGTGTTTACGTTTTTTCGCGATTCGTTTATGTTCGCGCGAGATTTTAATTTCAAACTTTGCCGTGTCTCTCCATCGTCGCGTTTAACGCGGGCAACGTACATTCGTATTTTTGAGAACCGCAGAGACGCCAATTCTTTTTTTCATTCGTCTCGAAACAATTAATCGTTACTCTGCCGTTAAGAGGTACGAAGCGCAATATTTCCTGAGAGGTGCGAATGTTACAATTGTAATTAATTTAGTTGAATGCTCGAAAGCGTTGATACGTTGGACAGCCTCCCGAGCGATCAAACACACCTCTTATCGGGTTCTCCTACGAAAACGTTCTCCACGTTTGTTGGAATTCCTCAACGTTCCCGGTTGGGCCCCGGTCGAGTCGTAAATTACAGAAAGCTGAACACAGCGCCGGGCTATCTGCCGTCGAACAGTCACGAAATCACGTCGCCGCTAACAAATATCATAAACAAGATATTTATATTTGCCCGAGGAAGTCATTATTTCTTTCGAAATCTGAACACGCTGTAAAACTTTAGAGCGCCAGTGTACTTAGGAGATAACGCAAACACGAGGCGTTTCAAACGTTTCGACATATCTCCGAGAAATGAAAGAAAAAAAAAGAAAAAGAAGCGTCAGATAGAAACGTTACAATCGAACGATCGAATCTGTCGAAAAAGCGATCACGTGCCATTTTGTCAGTTCCCAGTATTCGCGATACGATTGCTTTTGGAACTCCTCCCCTGTTTAACATTCCGTCAGTTTTTCCCATTCAAACCGTAGCACGATCGTTTAATTAAAGAATACGTATGTAAAGAATCAGCCCCGTTGGAAAGTACGAGGAGAACAAGGACTGGCCCCTCGCGTCTAGCATTCCTGATCCATTCGACTCGACGGGGCCCGATCGTGTGCAAGTGTATCGCCGACGATCTAGCAGCACCCGGTTGTATCGTTTATGGCCCTCCTTCGAACGGATTCCGCCTGAAAGACATGGGTAGTGAGATGTTCTCACGCTATCGCGTCTCACTATCTTGTCTTTCATCCGGCGTCTGTTCTACCACGACGTTCTACTTGGCAGAGACACCTGTATATGGACACTTTGTTCTAGTTGGGACTTTTCATTTCACAGCGTGGTTTTACAGGTAAATTCGTCCTTCGGGTACGCCGCGTGTCACCTTCTCTGGTGGCTTCCCACGAGATGAGAAAAGCCATTACGGTGGCTCTCTTCCTTGTACGGCGTTGTCCCTCGGAAGCCTGATCGGTTCCAGTTTTTTTGTTAATTTCTGGATCTCGGTATACGATCAATGTCCGAGCGAAGAAGGGAATTGTTATTGAAAGTTGTCATTCCCCTTGCATTTTCCAATTTCTAAAGTTAATCGGCGCGACCTCCGAACTTGTCTGTAACCTGTCGAGAACGCATGTGGAAGACTAAGAATCGTCGTGGTGTGAAAGTTTCAAGAATTGTTCAACAACCGTTCAAAAGATAAACTAAAATATAATTAAAATAGCAATAAATTTTGTCCCAAAAATTGACAAGGCGCTCCAAACTTTTCACACTAAAAGTCAAAGACGTTGAACTGTTGTCACCCTCCGATTAGCCGTAGCGCTAAGAGAGTTAAACACGGAAATCAACGAGGAAGTAGGTCTCGAAACGATTTCTACGTTGTGACGGAAGAGCCGGCGAAACCCTCGACAGGGACATGCTTTTACCATCAAAGTTGGTTTGTCATAGAGTTCGACTATCACAGCCAGCTTTGATGAGCAAAATTGTGTCCGTCCACGGCGCACAACTCGACGGGAAAAAATCGAGCCGAAGAGGAAAGAAGGGAAGGTGGAAACAAAACTAATTATCAGAGAGGAAGAGGAACACCGAAATGAAAATACCTTTTGCGGTCCGATACATCAAATTGGTTGTGGAATGTTTCGAGTCATATCACAGCCATTTTGATGAGCTTGGCCCGCAGAATCGATCGTCAAGGGAGAAGCGTGTTCGTGCTGTACGAATAATCATCCACGGCGAGTGCGTCTTTGAGACTTGATTTCCATTCTTTAATTTCCGATCTGACAACGATCGAGAAAATAGCAGCAGCGTGTCGTGTTTTTCGTCGCGGCAGGACCGAAGAGAGAAGAGAGGGAAAAAACGACGAAGAACGGGAGAAGCAACGCGATCCAATCGTCAAATTGGTTGTGGCGTGTTGCTTTTCTAGATTTCATATCACAGCCATTTTTGACGATTTGGATCGCCGTTTTTCGCAACGGTGTCGAAAGTCGGGGAGGTTCACCGATCGTCGTCAAGCCTGCTCGTCGCTGCTTTCAGGGAACGTTCGAAAGGTAAAAAGGCGAGTGGCGCGGATGCGTCGCTCACAAAGTGGTTGTGATATGCTGGTGCAAATGTTCATATCACAGCCAGCTTTGATGAGCGCGGCGTCGCGTTTAATCGACCGTTTCCTCTGTGTGCGTGCGTCGAGATTTGAAACGCAAGAGAGCTCTACGCTCGCCACGGAGATCCATTCTCGATCGTTTTCCCGCGAAACGCAGCGTGCCATTTTCAAACATTTCCGACCGATACAGCCCCGACACGGAGGCCGACTTCTCCGGCGCAGTTTCCACTTTCGGGAAAGAGCGCGCGCTTCCTCTCATGGAGATTGTGATCCAGTTGAAAGGTGGCTCGTGACAAAATTCAAATGGATAACAGAATTTGTAACGTGTCGTTTTGTAAGATGATTAGACTGTGGATTTCGTTACTCGCTTCGTGTATTTTGGCATATTTTGTACGCAATTTGACTTAATACATCCCTACAAATAGTTGGTAATATAAAAACTTGACGCAGTGAAATATCAAGTAGGACGGAAAAGCAGACGATCGTTGAACGACGACAGGGTGATTCACTTCTTTCTAATTCGTTTGATCGTCGCACAATGACCTGATTCGTGCAGATGCGGGCGCCGAAAGAAGGTACTCGAGAGTCGTCGCGAAACGATCGATCCTCCGTGCACTTACTGGCCAGCATCGTCTGACCTGTTGTGTTCCTCTCTTTCCAGATATTCAACAGGCGCAAATTCGGCTGTTCCTCCTATCAGAGTGGTTGTGATGTGGTGACTTGGACGCGTATCACAGCCAGCTTTGATAAGCGGAACGGTGCGATTTATGTCTTCGATCTGGGCGATACCGCCAAACCGAAATTAACACTGTCTGTTTCGTTTGACTTTCTCTTTTAAATCAACGTGTCGTACCAAGCAGAAGCAACGCGCTTATGTGCGTACGCAAGATATTTCGTACGTATATTTGTGCGTATATCGTTACCTCTAATTTTCTTTGTCGCTCACGTTTGTTTTTCACCATAGAAAATGCAAAAATTCGCAAGGAATATATCGTATCGTGTCGATCCGCAGCTCATGTGCAAGATGGCGCCGCTCATCGGTAAAGAAATGACGGAAAGGATCTTTCTGGACAAATTCATCGCTCTCTGCAAAAACGACGAATTCTTCATGAGGAAGGTTTGCGCGTCGCATTTTGGCGAACTGTGCACCGCTGTCCGCAGAAAAACTCTCTTTCGAAGATTGGTAAGTTTTGGATTTTATTTAAAAACTGTTCCAGTACGCTGCTGAACGAAAACAACAGTCGTTATTAATACTCTTCTCATCGCGTTGCAGTTCCCGATATTCGTCGATTTGTCCTGCGACGAAACATGGAGCATCAGAAAAGCGTGCGTGGACGTCATGATGCCCGTCTCCTGCTGCATGACCCTCGAGCACCGTCGATTACTGCTAGCGGATCTTTTGGCCACGCATCTCAACGACGAGTCGAAATTGGTGCGAATGTCTGCCTTTCAAATTTTAGGACCATTTATTTCTACGTTTGCGAAACAATTTACCGGAGTTACTTATAATCAACAGGGCGAACTGGTGTTCACCAGTCAACAGGATAATCGTTTCAGGTATAAAATGCTGGAAATCTTTTACCCTCGTTCAGAGACACTGCCATTTGCTCTCTCGTTTTATACTCTGATCGAGAGAGAGAGAGAGAACGACGTAGATCGATAATGTGTTTTTACAGTATAAGGTATTTGTACGAAGGAGTATTCCCGACAAAGTGTGCGGTACAAAGCCACACGCTCGACGCGGAAGGTCGTAATTCCGAGGATAACTCGGACTCATCTGTGATAACGCGGAAACCAATTCTCGAAGAGGAGGACGACGAGGACGACGAGGACGAATCTCAGGAAGACCCCATTTCCACAATGAGAGCTTACAAGTCAAAGGTACGACGCGTGAGTAACGACGGTTTGCGAACTCATTTGCCTTTCTATTTCCTTGAAAATAGCCATTAGCGTAATTCTGTTTCATTCGCCGGTCATGGACGGGATTGAATGTTCGTAAAACGTCTCGATTTCCTCTCGCTCGTTCATCGGAGCATCGTCTCGTGAATTTCAGATACAGAGGAAGCATCAGAAGAACGATCAAACGTTAGACGACGCGGACAACTTCAATTCGTTCCTATATTACTACGTAGAACCTGCCCTTCCGCTGGACGACGAACTCGTCCAAGCTGCCAGGAGATCTGCCGCGCAAAACAACGTCGATTGGAAGCCGTTGGCCAACGTTACAACGGCGTCTACCAAAGCGTCGTTGTTGGACGGCATACTCGAAGAAGATAAATACCCAGCAGACAAGCCCGAATCCGTCGATCAAGAGATCGTGCCTCGGCATCTGGTCGATTCGTTCTTGACGATGGCCGAGCCGGACCAGTGTTTCGGCGACATGGGTCCGGATATTCCTCATTATTGTGCGTTTAGTTTCCCCGCGGTTGTACTCACCTTGGGGAAAGATAATTGGAAATACCTGAAGCACGCCTACCAGTCCCTGGCGAACGCGAAACAGTGGAAAGTGAGGCACACGGTGGCCTCCAGCATTCACGAGATCGCCATCATACTCGGGGAGGAATTGACCATCAGTGATCTAATCCCGATCTATGACGGATTCATCAAAGACCTCGACGAAGTTAGAATAGGTATGCTCAAGCATTTAGCGACGTTTTTGAAAATACTCAAGCCTGCCGTTCGGGTCCAGTACCTACCAAGCCTGAAAGAATTCCTCGTCACCGATAACGAGTGGAACTGGAGATTTCGAGAGGAACTGGCTACTCAGTTGTTGGAAATTGTACATCTGTTCGATCCTGTCAACGTCGATCGGTACATCGTCTCGTTGGCTCTCGAGCTGCTGCGCGACAAGGTCGCCGCTGTGAGGCACGTTGCGCTTTCTTTGGTACGATTTTATTTATTTCCCATCTGCCCGCTTAAATTGTCGTCTTTCTAACGTTACATTCCTCTTGTATCTTTACTTTGGCGTCTACGTAGATGACGCAAATAGTAGCGCATCTTTCAGACAACAATCGCCTGGTGAAGGCGCTGTTTCGAAAGCTCAAGTCCCTCGTCTACGCAAAAAAATGGATCAGAAGACAGACGTTTGCCTCCCTCTGCGCTAAAATAATTTCAAGCAACGCCATCAGCGGAGACAGATTTTCCCAAGAGATGTTGCCCACCTTGTTGGAAATATCTTCTGACAAAGTACCAAACGTGAGACTAGTCGTAGCGAGGACTTTGTCGAGGAACGTTGCGCCTATGGGGAGTAAGTATTTATTTCTAATCCTTTCTTTTCAGACGACCACGTTGCAAAAACTTCGTACTCAAGAAATGCTTCAATTTTTAGCAGAATGGTTGGGAGTTAAGGAGGCGGAAGAAGTAGGGAACAGGCTCGCAGAAATGAGACTAGACCTGGACAGAGACGTTCGAATTTTAGCCGGTGGCGAGGATAACGTACCGTTGAATATATTGTCGCAAACGAAAACTGAAGAATCGAGGAACATAACGTTTTAACGAACTCAGGTTTCGTGAAAATCAAGTTCTAATCATTTCCTGCCTAAATTGTCAATCCCCTGGTCGTAACGATAGATAAGTTGCACTCTTGACTGCGCTGTCTTTGTTTATTAGCTTTGTGTAAAGCTCGAGCTCATTTTTACATCACAAACGCAATTTCATCGATTGGTATCTGTGTCATAAAAATGAGTTTCAGTTTTACACAAAAAAGCATGTATCGTTCAGTGTAGCGAACGTAAAAGTGCAACTTTATGTTGTCGTTGACGATCAGAGGATTTCTGCTCCTTTTTAGGCAGAAAACAACTTGATTTATTAACAGATTTTAAACATCGGTGGTGAAAAGACATTAACTCAGTTGCATAAGAGTGTGTGCGCGTGTTTAAAAAGAAAGCGAACGTACACTGCCGCCTGAGTATTAGGATACTTGTTTAATACTGATTATTGAATTTCATTAAATTGTGTATATTCTGTAACATATTAGAGAATATATTTTACCAATAGTTCATTAAATCTCTCGTCAGTTACGACAAAAAATTACATTATCTTTTCATCTATGTATCCACCGAATGCTTTAACTGCGTCAATCTTGGTAGTCTAGCCACTAATTTTTTTATTGTTTCAAAGCTGATGTCGTTCCATTGCATTTCTAAAAGTTCCCAAAAATATTTTTACCATTTTACTAGTTCCTGTTGATTGATAAGTAACTCTGGTAAATTGTTACATATATATTATTCTAAGAATCAAAGCAACCAAAAATACCACCATATACAAGTCGCCTTTTTATTACTGCTACTGAAATTGTTTTAATTAATCTTACAGATCTTTTTACAAATAATTGTATCCTTCCGTCTGAAATTTTATTACGAAAGAAGCTTCAAAGACATAATGGCATATCGTATGAACTTTTAATTACTTAAGAAATTTAAATGATTAAATTCTTCAGTTTTTAAGATTCATTTAGAAATGAACGAATGTCCTAATGCAGTCGTGCGGCAATGTATGCGTTACTGTTCGCGAGCATGTATGCTATTGTGATCAATCTGTATTTGTAAGTGGTCCTTTGGACAAGCAGGATATTAATAACTAGGACAACAACGAGATCTCTTGTTTTTTAGAAAATGATCATAGCACGTTTTCTTGTCATGATCGTTGCCATCGCCTTTTTTTTAACCATTAATCGATATAAAAGATGTTCCGAAATAGCTCCTGCGATCAAAAGAGTTTACTCCGTAATTTTGTACAGTTTTCGACTCAAGTTTTCGTGCTATGATTCATAAACTTTGGCATTGTTAATAAATACTCCCATGTTAAAGAAATGTAATGTGAGACGTTCATAACTGACAAGAGTAAAAGTTCACATTGAATCTGATCATCATGACCTGGTAATTCGTAGCGGAGTTTGTTCAATTTAAATTGTCTGTATTTTGTACATAACATTTAATCGTCTCGTAAAAGTGCGATGTGGATATGGAACGAGAAATGCAATAGATTTGAATGTTTGAAAGCGAAATCGAGAAATAGGGCCGTTTGCGAAACTATTCGTGGTGAAGCTGCCGTGTAGAATATTCTACACTTTGTAACCACAATCAACGAATAGCTACAAAATTATTAACAATAGCGAATTTTAATCTGTAAAACGGCGATACGCGACTCATGCGATGGTGCCTGATCAGATGTGAAAAACTGTGCTTATTACCGTCCCGTGTTGCGTCGATTTAACGATTTCATATTTTACTGATTTGGTGCACCCGGGGCGCAACCACTCACTGTGATCTTTGTCTACGTGTGTGGTCACGTAGACGAATGTATATCATTTCATTGTAGATACGTAAATAACGTAAACACAGACTTTTGTTATCCCTCTCTTTTTCTCCGACTTAAAATAGGGAATTACGATTTACACGAGAAGCGTTTCGAGAGCCTTATATTTCGAAATTTTTCAACGACTTGTATATTACCAAGTATCACAGAAAGGAAGTCACGTTTATACGATTTACACGATAATGCTAGTTTATAAGCAACAAAATATAAATGAGAAAAAAATGAACGATTTTTA
Organism: Melipona quadrifasciata; assembly: GCA_001276565.1. Classification (NCBI taxonomy): domain Eukaryota; kingdom Metazoa; phylum Arthropoda; class Insecta; order Hymenoptera; family Apidae; genus Melipona; species Melipona quadrifasciata. The sequence continues at coordinate 79,039 of KQ435891.1, forward strand.
AGTAAAGAATATGTACGATAGGAAATTTAACAAGTGTAAAAACAAATACGTGTGAACTGTAAAAAAAAGAATACAATGTGATTCATTGAGTTAAGTGGTTGTACATTTACAGAACGACTGTTTCGACAATAGTTTGTACCTACGGTCGTTAATATTTTGTGATATTTGTCACGTCCCAAGGGGGCATCTGCTATTTTAATAAAAATGCCAGAACTTACTGCGCTATGGAAACGTAGCAATTTTGAGGTCGTATCAGGAAAAAGAAGCGTGTTTTTTTCATCTCGGAGTCGCTCATCACTGCTAGAGGGACCTCTACTACCCCAAGACGCTTGGGTGATGTGGGCCTCTAGGCTGGGCATGGAAACGACCCTCCTAGAGCCAGTTTCCGCACGGTATCTGTTTAACTTGGTCGCCATCAATCCGTAGGTAAGCTGCGTCCACCGGCGGCTGACGATTGGTATATTAAGAACAAACACTGATTGCCGGCCAAAGGAAGAGTTTGAAAATTCAATTGAACAGAGATAGATTTGAATGCGAAGACCCACAGTGACGTAGAAACTATTCCAAGACGTTAAAAAAATAACAAAAGTGAAATATAAAAAATTGAAAAATGAAATATGTACATCGTAGTTGACTATTCGTGAAAACATAATGAATGGATTACAGCTACAGTAAAAAAAAACAAATAACTTCCTGTAAGCAACGAAAACTCGTTACTTGTGAATACAAAGAAAAAAAGTTTTGTTTAAAATATTCTATATATTGTGTATTTGCTAATGAAACGAAAAAAAATATACATCGTGCGATTTGTTACACAACAGCGTTGACGTCGTTTGTTTCTTAATTAGCCACATGATTCGTTGATCGATATTAGTTTTTACTTTCAATTCTTTATTTAAAAATATTTTTTCTTTGATATTTTTACAAAACTACAATGCAGACATACATTAATAGAGTCTATATTATTATTATAAGCAAAGAGACTCTTATTAAAATATACCGAGGAATTTTCCTGGTGGACAAGCTGGCAATTGACAAGGATTCTCTTCCATTTCAGTTTCTGCAGTGCTACAATCGCGTAAACAATATCGCCATCTTATTTGACGACCTTTGCCACACGTAACACTACAACTACTCCAGTCTGTCCATTTGCCCCATTTACGACCTGACTTTATTTCAGTTTTTTCGCGAATTGTTCTTAAAGTACTTGGCGACGTCTTGCCAACGCGTCTACTCACCGATCTCTTTTTCTCAAACGAGTGTTTGCTTGGAATGTTAACAAGTTTATGATCGTTAACTGGCCTCGCCTTTCTTTCGACAATCTTGACCACTGACCCACCACGGTTTGTCGGTACACATTTCTGAACAACTTCAGGCGTTTCCTTGAAAGCGTCGCAACTAGTGCTAACATTCGAACATAAATCGTCGATCGCACGTGTTTTTATTTTTTTCTCTCGCATCTCCTTTCCTGATGTTTCATCAACGTTTATATAATTTTGAAGCTCATTCACCTGAAGAGAAATGTTATTAAAGAATATAGTAAGAGCATCACTGTTAAGGAATTTAGAGAAATTACGTACCTTTGTTACTAATTGCCTCGCGAGTTTTTTAACTTCTTCGATTGATCTTACTGCCCGATTAGGATCCATTTCGTTGATCGTCGCTAGTTGATTTTCATCTCCGTCACTGCAGTGGTCGATTTCAGTTCCCGGCTCCCGTATATTCTCATAATATTTTAACTCCTCTTCCTTATTTAAAAAGCCATGACTCGATTCGGTATGTCTCTTTCGTTTCGTTCGCAATTTTGCACTCTGTGGCGGTATCATCGATTTTTCGGTTTCTTCGAACGCTTTCTGCTTATTTTCTGTCGCGACGAATCCATTTAAATTCTGGTTCGTTGCTGCCCCGGAATCATCAGCGCCATCTGCGGCTATCGAGTCTCTTCCGACTAACGAAAATCTCGAGATATCGTCGTCCATTTTTTTCTCGCTTCTTTTCAATTTCGAAGAATCGTTTTCAGAATCGATCGATCTTTCCGATTTTACGGATCTACGACGGAAATTGTTGCCATTATTTTTCTTAGCCACTAGATTAGTTTCTACTTTTGAATTACCCTCGCTCGTCGCTTTGTTCGCTTTGCTCTTGCGAGACATTCTGGATCGATCCGATCGCGGAGAAAGTTTCGAAACATGTTTCTTTTTCTGTTTTAATTTGTTTGTTTTGTCACGACTGCGTTTCCTCGCTTTTCTTCTAATTCGCAGCAGATCTGCTTTTACATTTGAACTCTGTGGACTTAAATGCTTCTCAACTGTTTCCGATCCCGATAGGATCGATCGTTCCCTCTCGTTCGATTCTTCTCTTTTATCAATTGTACTTTGTAGCTCGGATGATTTTTCCTCTCCCGAGTCTCTCTTGTCACGTACCTTTGAGTAATCGTCTCGTTTCTTCCTAACGAGTTCTACTGCCAGCATTGGATCTAGCAATTTCTCGACTTCCGGATCCTCGTATGATTTCTGGTTTGCAATAACGTCGTTCAACGGTTCTTTGCTTTTCGTTTGACCTATAAATTTCATATTTCTCTTTCCTGTATTTAGACCGCGAATATCAGACCGTGGACTGGTAATGTCGCTAACGTCGGATTTATCTTCACCGAGGTACGAAGGGACCACAATTGGTCCATCTTTATCTAGAGATTCATCAAATTGTTCATTTGCAGAGTGTTCTTCCGACTTGATTTCTCGTTTCGTATCAAACGAAACATCGTCATAAAGGTTTTCTCCTATCGAATCGTACG
>KQ435891.1:97669-119402 GCA_001276565.1 Melipona quadrifasciata
GAAAGAAGGTGAGAGTGCTCGTATCTTGATGTTTTTCGTACAATGAAAATCATATGAATTTTTTTTATAGCTGAATGTGGAGCTTTGGAGTCGGTAAAAGCTGCCTCCGAATTGTATAGTCCCGTCAGTGGGAAAGTAATAGAAAAAAATGAAGAAGTTGAAAAAACACCTAGTTTAATAAATACTTCTTGTTACGAAAGAGGATGGTTATTCAAAGTAGAATTAAATAAATTTGACGAACTAAAAGGTCTAATGAATGAAAAAGCATATAATGAGTTTTTAAAATCTGATCCAGCATAAACGTATCATGTTTTTAACATGTATAAAATTAGTAACGATTTAATTTTGATCACTTCTAATTGTATCATTAGCGAAAGAAAAAAATGTGATTATTCTTATTTATTTTAAACCATGTGACAGTCATGATCTGATTAGTATTGAATATCATTTTATATTAGTCAAATGTGAAATAAATACAGTTTACAATTGATTCTTTAATCACATATGATGAAGGCCTCCATGAAAACAAATCTACGAGTTAATATATTGTATCTCTCCAAATATAAAAAAATAAATTATTGTAAATCTTGATAAGGCACAGTTTTGTACATTAATGTGAATTAGGCAATATGTTTAGTAAAGTATATGTAATGTAATATATAACATGTAAATTAAGAATATGAAGCTATGTGCAGTAGTTAGCTGATCTTTATTAACCACTGTGCATTTTCTTATCTTGTTACCATATTTGTACAAAGCAAACAAATATTTCAACATGTTGTACATGTTGTACATGTTATACATGTTATTTAATATACGAATGACACTATTGTTACAAATTATAATAAACTTTGTATTGTACATAAACGCATTTAAATTATAGTAACTTGTATGTATAAGAGACAAATTGAATGTTTTGAAATACTATTTGTAAATTTTTGAAAATTGTCTGCTTAATAATTTCTATAGTACCATCCTTTACTCTCCTTTTGAAAACTATCGTCGTATCGTTTCGTGGTCATTGCCCGTATTTTTATAATAATACTAAAGTCGGGAGTGCAATAGGGGAAGTATTATCATTTAATAGGAGTTCAATTAGTATAATATATAAAAATAGCGCTGTCAATCCTAAAAGGAACAGTTGTCAGTTAATAATAAAGATATATTTACAATCAATCATTTTTTTCTTCTACATAATTTACAATTGCCAACTCCTAATGGCAGTGTTAACAACGCATAATAGTTCATCATTTAATGTTAATTCCAATTATTTATTGGGTCAAAAAATCACATCGATATTAAATTAGATTGTTTGCCAATAATTGGTAACTGTACATATTTAACACAATGCTTATAACACCACTATTATATTTCCTAATTACAATTATTAATAAACACTTTATAACAGAATCGAGCGGACGATTAAATAGGATGGACATACAAAGATGATCGGTTTAGGGAGACATATTGAGAAGAGACAATTTTCATTTTTTGAGACAGTTGTGTTTACGATTTTTGTAAATTGTTCCAAAATTATCAGACCGACACGTTCTACAAGAGGTCTTGAAAATAACAATAAATCAAACATTTGTTTTTACCCAAACAGCAACATAGAGTTAAACGTGATTTTAGAGACTTCATTGATAATTAAATAATTTCGAATCGAATGTCGTAACATATGTATCATAAAAAAAAGTATAATCTAATTTGGAATAAATATAATAATAACTAAAGTAGTTAACGTGGAAATATAACGGGTACAATACTTGAATGGAACTTTTATATTCTGTCGATACGCATATTACAGAAGTCATAGACTTTAAATCTACGTAGGTAACATTCATACATTCCATTTAATTTGCTATCTGGGTGTCTATTCTGAGGTATGTGGTTTACTAAAAATGTAAAAATGTAAGACTTAATACAGTTATGAAGAGGTAGACATTTATATGCGAGTTAAATAAAGGTAAATTCGTTTTGAAGGCATTATTTAAAGAGCCAATAATGTTGCAAACGGTTTCTTTTTCGAGCGATTAAAATTAAAAGAACCAGGCGATTTGAAAATTTGGGAACATGTTAATATATGTTTTGCATTTTTGCATGGACACAAATCTTTACTCACACGATAAGTACATGCAAGCTTTCGAAAATATATATATTCTTTCATGGTAGTAATACTCGCAGCTACTCCTCCTGATTTGATTCAACACTCGATTCTTAATCTAATGTGGCATCGAGTTATCTTTTTACATACATCAACAAATCGTTTAAATCTATAGTTAATATCTTATATCGAAGTCGGTGGAAAAGTGAAAGTAGTAAAATAGCATTTTTCCCAGGTACTTCTTTGATAGAGGATATAAACAGTAGGAGTTGCAAAGGGTGGTACTACCAGCCTACCAGTACGAGCAAAGATTTCTGTTCCTGTTGTCACACTTGAGCCTCGAATCTAGCACGTGTAATTACCGATGGCTTAGATACCACAGGCGTCGAAAAGACAACCTTCACAGCACTGAAAAGTTTCTGACTATTGACTAAACAATAATAATCTATTAGTGAAAAATTACTACGTTCGATCGCTATCTTAACATTCAGTAAATATTTATCTATTTAACAACTGCGATAAGACAATATTGATCTTACGTACTTAGTATTAATCGCTAGATAATGTAGGACCACATAAACCTTGCTCCAATGATTCTTTTATTTCTTAAACAGAATCTTTATTATGATACAATATACAATAATAAAATATCGCAATTTGTGGTTATTCTTTTTTCCGCCACCTATTTGAAAAATAATAAAGAAAAATACATGAATAAAACTCTAAAATTAGTGAAGACATTAAGTAGCTAATGATTTTTTTCTCAGTAAGCAACAGAAATATATTTATTTCATTAAACTATACACAAAATATTATAATTACATATTTAACATGATTTATACTTTACAACGTAATTGGAATGTGTTAACTAGTATTTACAATATAGTAGCCCTGCTGTGTGCAAGTGTGACAAAATGCAGATTTTTCGTAGGAAGTTCTAAGGATGCCCAGGTGGCCGTGCGACATATATGTATATATGTATATATATATAAGTATATCACATGAAATTTTACTGTCGTTCAAGTATGCCCATTGAATCCCTTGCAGAAGCACGATTGGCTGGAGTGTCGACACAATTTCTTTCGTTCGTTATTATTAGGATTATCTTTTTGTTAAAATGAGAGCAAGGCTTCAGTGGTGTAATCGCTTAAAAATAATCGCTTCTAGTATTAGAAAAATAGCTTTACTTATTTAGACAAAAAGTGCCTGCCCTTTGACCAATATTTTTTTAACCACCCTTTGTACTGTTTTCAAGGCATCTTGCTTACTGTTTCCCTGCGCTTATACCCACCAACATGGGTAATAATTTTCTTCATGGATACATCTCTAAAACTTCAACATCAAATATAGAAAATATATATCATTATGTTTATATATTTAGATACACTTTATAATACACATATTATGTATATATGTAATGTACGTCTATACTTGATTCGTCTGCATAGGTATCTTTCGAACCAGAGCCCCTTAACTTGGTCCAATACCTGTGCAGCATTAGTTCTTAATAGGTACTTGAGGTCCACTCTGACGATAAGGGGCTCCATCTTGATTTTTGACATACAGCAATAGACTAACTCGTGACGCCAAACGAACGTATCGTTTCATTTTCTCTTAGCATGAAGCATTTCCATTAGAAGGGTCTGAGTTGGTGCTCCACCGCTACAATGCTTCTGATAAAGATGATCTTCGCCCCTGCTCGCTACTACATGGATTCCTGGTAATACTGCTAGCAGCTTGTTAAATTTATCCTATTTGTACAAAATTCCATTTGTATTGAATAATTCAGGAATTGTTGAATTTGAGGGAAAAAGAAAATCTACTTGTATACATGAGATAAACATACCGGTATAGAAGGATAACATGTCAATGTGTAATCCAAAAGAGCTTGTTGGACTTGTTCATGACCTTCTTGAACATGTTTTTTATTAACTAACCCACGAACTTCTGCACATTGGAACGAAATTAATGTATTAATGATAATGTCATCCGACAATGAAATATCTACGTGTAAAAGAAATTTGGAGAAAAAGGAAAACGTACCATGATTGAGCAGCATCAAGAACTTCATGCATATATAATCCGAAAGATCAAATTTAAGTTCCTGAAGTTTGGACGACAAATCATTAAATAGGTCTGCCAAGGAAGGAACTCCAAGTAGGCCGAGGCAAAGGAGATCGAACTTTTGGCCATTATGAAGTGTAGTCTCGTCAGGTAGATTATTGTGTAACCTTTGATGAAGATGGTCAAGCACCAACATATCCGACCAAGAGTGCTGTAGCAACTTCATTTGGTCATCAACCTGTCCAAAAGAACGTCACAAATTGTAAAAACACATAAAATTTGATCAAATTATATCGAGGAACTTTATCATCTTTTAAACGAATTTATTTGCAATACGGCGGTGTATGATAAATTCCATCGAGACATTGTAATTTTGAAAAAAGAAAAATACATTTGAAAATTTGAATCTCGAAGTGTAAATAATATCAAGAAAAGTATAAAAGGAAAATTATGTTATATTTTACAGAATACTGTTTGACAAGCGATTAAATCTTTGTACTTTTGTGCTCCATATTGTTGGCAAAGTATAAAAGTATGGCTTAAGCTATTGGACAAAATGATGACGGAACATTTTACAGATTTCCAAAGACAAACAATAAAAACTGTATAATCGGTTAAGTAAACGGTTTATAATTAACATGGGCCTGCTTTAGGGCAACCGCCATAACCCAGAAACGTATCTTGTTATGACCTAGATATGAGGCGATGCTTGAAATCATTCAGTGATTGTGCAATGCTGTTGGTTACCTCACATCCCCGCTCATACCACCACCAACAGGCCGGCGAGGAGTTATTTATCGGTAAGAACTAACTTCTCTTGAAAAAGATTCTCAGCTATCGTGATTGAGATTTTTGAATTTTTATCTAAAGACTTGTTTACGTTTATCTGCGGTACCGTTACGAGTTGATGTAACTTGCGCGAGAAAATGGACAATATTTGAGTAATTCGTAGACAGAAGCCAAATTCATATCGATGCAACCTGACGCAACGCACTCGTTGGAGGACGTATAATTATAATTGAAATTTATATGGTTAATGGAACTTTACTTACTTTTTCTCGCTATATATGCTCACGTGCATGCAATTTAATCGGTAGTTGAGTTAATCAAATTTCGTCTCAATAAGTAAAAAATAAAGTTCGAATGAGTAAAGTTGCGAAACGAGTAAAGTAGATATGCCTATTTACACGGTAGAGTTATACGTTAAATATGATGTATTTAGCTTCCCGTAAGTAAATTAGATCGTTCGCATCCAAGCCCAATTTTTCACTATTTTAAACTCCACAAAATGGTTTTCCCGATCGAAAAAGAAAAGTTCAAACGAGAAATACAAGAGATTGTAATTTTGCTTGGTTTCTGAACGACCCAGCGTGACTAGTCGAGATGATTAAAGAATCAACATTGCCACCAACCTTGAGATCCTTGAAGAACACCGAATTTCTTGCCCAGTCCACCTGCGAGAACAGATTCTGATCGAGCACTTTGCACATTAATTCGAACAAGTCCACTTCACACTGATTGTACGTTTGATTTTGCAACAGTCCAAAAAGCGACGCCTGCCACTCGCGATCGTCAACCGTTTGAACGAAGTCTCTTATCATCGGACTAGTTTTCAACGTGGCGGTAGAGGATGCGGAACCAGCGGCTCCGTGAGGTTGCGTGGACTGTTCGCCGAAGTTGAAGGCCTTCGGGCTAGGGGTAGTGGAATTAGCAGCCCATAGCTTGCTATCCAGGCCAGGGTTAAGGTTGTGCAGGTGATTACCGCCAGAAATGTTTGGCTGGGAGGACGGTGCGATCAGTTGATGCTGACCAGCTCCGCTGCCGGCTTGTGTCGTGACCAGACCAGCGGCCACGGCTGCGGGGGATGGACTCGAATCTGGAGAAGACGTTAGACTCGAGACCTGAGGTATTTGTATTTCCTGTTTAATATGCAGGAAAGGCGTTACAGCGGAAGGATAGTTCGATGGGTCACCGAGGCTGCCGCGTATCGTTTGCAGTGCCAGCTGCCGTTGTCTCATCATTTGCAGTTTCCGCGCTCGGTCTCTTTTGTACATAGGTCCGAATTTGTTCCTACCGCCTCTCATCCGGTCCGCTCGCACGGCTATAACACAAGCAAACGTACAAAACATTGAAACAACAGAGAATCAGCCTTCGTCTTTGGTCGCAAATGCATCTGAAACAACAGAATCAGCCTTCGTCTTTGGTCGCAAATGCAACACGACGGTTAAAATGATCTTATTTTCTGTATTTTTTGATGAATGATATTGTATATTTAATAATTGCAATGATTATTAATGATGATTTGACGATTAAGCATAGCCACCGTCAGTTGTTCAAGTTTGAGAAAACATCATCATCGAGGGAGGAAACGAGATTTAAATCTTGGCCGAACGGAACAAAGCGTAAACGACTTGTGACTATCCTTGTTCCACTATTCACGAACAAGTCCGTTCGTTGAAAACGAGTAGTTACGTGTACGACCTAAAGGTACAGGTGTTATTTGGTATGTTAAACCCGTCATTATTGAAAGCAAGCATTGGGACATGCGAACGTCGATTATTTTCATTAACTGTAAAGAACAACCTGTTGACATTCTTTTTTTTTTATTCGTTATTAGCTATTTGCGAGTCTTCTATTATAGATTAAACAATTTCGAGATGATAAAAATTTCTCGGTCGTGCGAAGAAACGAAGTTTTGAAAGATTTTAATACAAAGCGGGAGTTTTTAGGAGTGACCTAGTTGAATATTTACTCTCGCGAAACTAAGTATTACTGCATCTCCGAGTTAAGACCCACGCTGTAAACAACAGATCCCCAGATGTGTGGTCCCGGGACCGGAAGTGGCGAAGCAGAGGAACTCGATATGTATCACCCTCTAGAGCCAGGGATTAAAATATGCGCATCAAGGAACTAGCTCTTCCTTAAGATGAAATTTTCTGCGTCAGAAAATTTTTCAAGCGAGCGCGTTGAAAATCGCATATAGGAAAACGAAAATATGCCTCCATCGGTACAAATACATTTGATGTGCATGTTTGTAAGAAATTACTACTTCAGCGAGTAAAATGAAAACGTGCAATGAATATTTATTTTAAAATCGCTCATCTCAAAATTCTTCTCTCCTCTAAATTGAAAGATGAATTCAAAAGGAAAATAAGAGTCGACAAGTAAAAGAGCAATAAAGTAAACTGAAAGGAGACTAATAATAGCTTAAAAAGAAAAGAAAAAAAAAAAACATAGTCTCGCGCCATAAAAGGTGGCCGGTTCATCCATGTGCATCGCGACGGAGAAGTTAGTGGCGGTGTGGCAACGTATCCCCGAGAAGAGGTCATGTACTCGATGACGACTATCCGCGATCCTCAAAGTCACGGTGCAATTAAGGGAGGATTTCGAGCAGCTTTAAACGATTTACAGGGCGGACACGCGGCTGAACCAGCGGCGTTGCCTATTTTCGTACGAAGTGTTTGCTATCTGTCGTCGCATGAAACACCAGCGAACACGAGCAAGCGAACGAACGAGCGAACAAGCGCGGTGCGCGCTCGTTGAAAGTGAAAGGAGGTTGAGTCGCTTGCCCGTCCACTTCTACCTCTGAGCCAGCCTGCCGAGGCAGGAGGGCCACCCCTCTGCCCCCATCCCGCATTCGCACACACACATACATAAACGCGCGAACCGTGTCGGATACCGTCCGACATCCCCCGCCATCTCCTAACCATGCTTGTTCCCTTCCCTCGACGCTACTACTTCTCTCTTACCCCCACCGATCCACATTGCCGCCTCCGCCACCCTATGTGCGCGCGACCGCTTACGCCTCCTCTCTTTTTCTCTTCTTTTTTGCGTCTCTCGTTCTCACCGATTCCCTTTGCCTCCTCCTTTTTCGATACTCTTGACGCTACTTGCATTTCTTTCTTTCTCTTCTCTTCTCTTCTCTTCTCTTCTCTCCTCTTCCTCTTGCTCCTCAGTCACCGCCTTTTCGTCTTTTCTTCGTCGATTCCCTGCCTTTTTCGAACACATCTACTGCTGTTCCTGATTTTGCCCGATGCTTCGCGATGTCTCCCTGTGAATTCTGCATAACGTGGTTACGCACCGTCGTAACGTCTGCGATTGTAACCACGTCGCACTCGTTCCCTTCGCTTCTTCTTCGTTTCTTTGTTTCTCGTTCTTCATCCTCCGAGTTTCATTTCCTTTTACGCTGTTTTCGCTTGAAACAACTTCGCGAGTGTTACTAATTGTAAAAGGAGCGTACATTCGAAACGAGAAGAAGAACACGCGATGTTTTTTGTTACGAGATCTGTTACGATAACTGACAGACAGAGAGTCGAGCACGATGGATTCGCCTTCGTAAACTTGACACACTAGGCGCGAGTATTCGTTTCCCGAATTTTTCTGCCGCCAGTGCTCTCTCTGACGGATACGTACTATGCAAAGCAAGCGTCATCCATCATCCGAGGATTACGCGAACGTGCTCACGCGAGCACACATTCTCCGAGGACACTCTCTTTTCTCTCTTTCTGCAACATGCATGACCGACTCGCTGAGAATTCAGACAATAGCCTGGGAGGGCAAGCCAATAACGAAAGTTGCTAAACTTGACTTTCAGGTTGTTGCTTTCGGCCACTTGTTCTCGATTGCTTGCTTAATGCAACGCAACGCCGCCACCGGGTGTCTCCCGTTGACTTATTTAACACGTGTAAAGCTACTTGGCTGCATACATCTTTTTCGATTCTCTGCTTACCTCGTTCCTCTTCTCCCTCTATCTCTTTCTCTCTATTTCCATTTTGTTTCTGTTTCTTTCTTTGCCTCTTAAGTGGGGCGTTCCCAACTAATTTTAAATTAACATTTGCATTATACTCTAATGTCATTATGTAATCTTCCATTTTCATACCAATTCATGTCTTTTGAAAATGTAATTGACAAGATAGAACCAAGTTGTTTTACGTACCAAGTATTATACAAAGTATAGAAAGTGTCATATTTTATATATATATATTGTATTGTGAGCAATTTAATTTTGCACTTGAAAATTTCTTATAAATGCATAAAAATCCGTTTTTAATATTGCCAAAGAAAAGAAAAATTTATTTCTATCTTCTATCAATTCGATATAAATTAAAACATGACCTCCGATTATTAATCTAAAATTGAAAGTCCACCTAGTTAACTATATTTTCATTCTAATTATTTCTAACATAGAGAAGATTTATTCGTATGGGAAGATTTATATGTTATCGATTTTCGTGCGTTTCATTTTCTCGCTCTTTTTCACCTTGTCTTATACAGCCATTGTATCGAAGAACTTGGGAAGGGTCCGGAGATCGGCGTAGATCACGGCTAAACTTGACTCTCGGTTCAACGAGGTTTCTTTTCTCTCTCCTTATTGCCATCCTACGTTTACGATCATTCTCCCTTGGTCTTTCTTGTCTTGTGGTTTCACTGAACGTCGTAGGTGTCAGCCGTACATCTTTCCATCTTTAATTTGACGTCAGGTGCATCGAGTGCTTGGAAATCGTCGTGTCATGTATGATATAAACACTTTTGCTGAAACGAAGCTTGCGTCCCAAGTGATAGATATTTGGACGATGAATTCATTTCGAAAATCTTTGGTCTGCCTTAATAACATCGATGTGTATTCTTCGTAAAAATGAAATTTCGTTTAATTAATTTCAAGTCTCGTACAATTCTAACTCTGTAACACGTAATTAATTAACATAATTTTTAATGAAATTCTGACTGAAAATTTTGAAAGAATTTCGATAAAAGAGAACATTAAATATGAGTTTACGATTGATCAAGACTAGATCGTCGTACAAATGTTGTACTTGAGAGTGAAATTATAAGCTTGTAACGTCAAGTAGAATACTTTGCAATACCAATCAAAGATTATATTTATTCGAAAACCAACACGTCACCTATGATACTACAATTGCAATAAGTATTACATCTATCATTTATCTTCCAATCAAAAATCACTCTACGATACATTGCAGTGATGACGATCAACTAAAATTTTGTACTTTTTATCATTACAATATCAATGCAACATTACGTGTCGATACAAATACAACTCGTAGCCAATTGAAAGCATATAATTGTGACTGGTCAACGGTGTAAGTTATTGAAACGCCAGAAATTCTTACAATTCTGTGGAAACGATTTATCGACTAGCTTCCGACCACGTGTCACGCATGTTTTCCGCGTTTTTGTTAAACAACCGGAGCGTAAACAGCGTGAACGATCCAACAATCTCTCCTGCCCGGGACGGTGTTCACCGAGTGGGTGGCGGCGTTTCACGTGGGCAGAAGACATTAGCGTATCGATATATGTATACCAGAGTACAATTTGATCGAACTCGATCGTCAAATATACATGCCAGACAGCGCGACACTGATGATATTTACGAGTCGAATTTCAGAATATCCAATCAATTGAAACGTGGAAACGTGGAATCAACGTGGAGACATCGACATAGAATCAACTCTGTATCTCGGCTGAAGTAGCAACCGGAAGTTTAAACAGGACGCGCGGAATTGCGTCGTTACGGCGTCGAGTTCCCTAGTGACTCTGGATTCCATTATACGAATGAAATTATCGATAAATTTCATCGAGATCAGCAACTTTAGGATAGGCTTTTGTGACGTGGAATGACAATATATAGTTCTACAACATATAGATGTCTCTCCCTGTATACCCACGTGTATACACATAGATACATCTCCAATATTGTCCGTTCCATTACTGCGAGTTTTCCTTTCCCCGTTCTGACCGATAGAAATTTTAAGACTGCCCATTGGAATATGACGAAAGTTTCCAAGGTTTCATCCTCCGTCAGAATTTTGCCAAAGGATTCGATTTATGAGAAAGAATTTCTGACTTTCGGGTTGCGCAGGAATGTAGCAACACGAGAGTCTCGATGGTACCAAAGCGGCATATAAATGCGTAAATACACCGCAGAACGATTTTTCATCGATCGTCAATGGCTGGAGAAACTGTGCCATGAATGCCTTGGTGTGCCGAATCGCCGAGCGTCTACCGGCAAAGTTTCGTTTCCGTGTGTTTAATGAATTTGTCGTGTGAAGAAAATATATTTTGTAATAAACATAATAATGTAGCTATTTTAAAAATAATGCGTTCATTTTTTATTCCAAGAATTAATTTATCGATGTATTTTGCATGAAACAAAAAGCGACTACGTTATGGAAATATCGTAATATATTTATTTATAGATGGAGGTATCAAAAAAACGAAGCAGCGTGCGAAACATGCATAATAAATTTAATTAAGCGCAAGAGAATCGAAAATTTAAAAATATCCACGTCAAAAAATTAGATCGACAATTTCTCGTCGCAAAATAGACTAAAGTATATGTATTGTCACGTCAATGAAGATAAATATAACTACATCTTTTTGCCGCTTGCTGACACGCTGTATCAGTAGGTAGCAAGTATCTGTGATAAAAATCTTCAAATATGCTCGACGGGTTGACCTTTTCTTCTACGCGAATTATAAGAAATTATAAGAAGTTATAGTGGCAGTACAAACGCAATTGAAATCGACATGTCGATCGATTTTCCGTACTTTTTTCTAGTCTTTAACGAACTATCGGCAGCAGAGTGATCTGCGTGTATGAGATCCACGTGCAATAGGACGCGTGCAAACCATCGAAAGAATGCAACCCACGTCCGGTTCGCAAGGTCCGCCGCGACGATAAGTGTACGCAAAGAGCACCGAACCCGAGAGCGCGTATGTCGAAAAGAAAGGGAAACCCACTTGGTGAATCTGGTCCACGGGTCCAGTGACGTCAGACCCTCCCCATAGAAATTAATGTGCGACCACGTGACTACCGTCGCCCATGGTTGGACCAATCGCGTGAGAGAAGTTCCCCCCGTGACGCAGCCGACGCGGCGCGACGCGCCCGACTGTTAGTGAAGTCATCCGCGCATTGCGAAACAACGCAAAATAAAAAAAAATAAAAAAAAAAAGAGGTAAAAATCGACGAAATCCTCGGTCAGAAAACCTTTGCTGAATTTCTAGTCAAACAAAGAATCATGATCTTACGATCTATCGAGGAAAGAAAAAACGAAAGAAATTATAGAAAGATGTTCAAGTACATGCATTTGCGGAGAAGCGTTCTGTCTTACCAAGTGATGATATCAACTTTCTGTCTGAATCGAACTTTGAAAGTATTTCGCGTAACGATAATTACAGTAATAATCGGCTTGATAATCGCAAGCTTCAAGATCAGGTTTTAGCACTCTGGACTAACTGGGCGTCCAAACAGTCAACCATTGTGGGAATATTCACGATTCGACAGTCGGGCCCCGTTACCGACCGCTCTGGCTCCAAGTTTATCAGGAATTCGAATATTACTCGTATCGCGGCAATGATGACGTGCATCGCGCGCCGTGAAGCGATTACGCGATTGATGTGTGTACGCGAAAGTACGTGTGGATGTTGGACACGCGCGAAATTCGGGCGCGCGCTGAAAAGAACGAGAAAGAAAGAGAAGGAGCTACGAAACGAAGAAAGAAATAAAAGCTTCGGCGAAAAGAAGACGGTGAGGCTCCACTCAACGAGGGATTACACAATCCCCGCCTCAACCTAACCTTTCTCCCCCACCTCTGCAATGCGCGCGCGCGCGCGAGAACAACGAAGGTAGGAGTCGAGCAAGCGAGCAAGGCAGCCAAGGCAGGTAAGCAAACAGGCAAGGCAGACAGGCAGGCAGCTAGCAAGCAGTCAGCCAGGTATACCACCTTCTTGCAACATAATACAATAATTATGAAATTCGTGAGTTTCTAAACAGCGGCGCATGCCACGATTTTCACTGTCCCACCTAATTTTCCAGACTTCCACCGGGCGAATCATCGCTTAAAATGTGTAATATATTTTCTCTCGTTAAGGTGAAACATCAAAAAAAGACCATACATCGTCGAAATATTTCTGACTGATTTTCACTCCACTCACTTCTACGACGGGATAATACCGCGTGTCATGGGGACAGGATTTAATCGAACAGTGAGAGTATTCCGTGTTCAGCCGAGGAGGACCTACTCCACGTGGCGGACAGATGCAAAAGATACGCTGGTCTTTTCGCAGTTATAAAGATGGTACACTCTAACGCTTTTAACCTCCAACGGATTACTGCCGCGAAATTCTCCATGTGTTACTACATCTGGTTCTCTTTGGAGTACTTCAAAGCTTTTGTTAATGTCTCGTTCGTAATTATTACAAATGTTACTTTAATGTTTCAGATATGCTGGTTATAATAAAATACGCTGACGTTGGCTCATTAACTACTGATTACAAGAATATTTAACGGCCGAGGGCCGTTTCTCGAATGCAGTAAGATTACAAGTAGATAAAGAAGGGCAAATCGAGGGTATCGTGAATTTTCTTTCGAGAGAATCCACAGATCCACCTGGAAAATGGAATTGGAGACATTGAGGCAGAAAAGCATCGCTTCGGCTCGCGCGAACAGTCATCGCCTATCTCGATTGCAAAATGCGAAAGAATTATGAGTGTACCTCATACACGATTATCCGTGCGATCCGAGCGAGCGTTTAGCGGTAATAAGCCGAACCTTTCTTTCAAACAATATCGGCTAGTTAAGAAATTCCACGTTACGTAAATTAATTGGAAAATTGATAAATAAATTCATCGGTAATGAAACTTTGGTTCCAAAGGACATTGTTGAATCAGCGGTTTTTACAATATTAAGTAACGCCGTTAAGTAATGCGTTAAGTGGCACAAACGGCGAATCTTTTTTCGTGGTTAACGAACACGCGTAAGGCTCTGTGCGTCATAACCGCGGAACACTTTCGATGTCAGAAGCGACCGAAGAATCTTTTTCGAGTCTAATTTCACCTGTTGTCGCAGGTGAAAATATATTTCGATCATCTAATAGAAATTTGTCTCGGTCCCCGAAAGGCTTTCACCCCGATTCTATCGCGTGGATACGAAACGGACGTTCTACCTAAAATTTCTAGATTCCACTTGCGCAACATTACACTGCCGGTTCGCCTTTGGCCATAGGCGAACGTGCGCGCGCACATTGCTGATCCTCCACGTGACAAATCTGCCTTTGTTCAAAAAGAACGCTCACTGGCGTCGAAATTTTTTGTTAGGAATGACGCTAATGACGGAAAGGAAAGACGCGTAAGAAGTTAGTTCTTCAAAAGCCGCATTGACAGCGAAATTTTTTACATCGATTATACCGGATGCCTGAATATCCATCCTTTTAATTCAACAATCTAAAGAATGAATTAACTCTTTACGTTTACCTTTTACACAATAAAAGAGCCGATATCACTAAAAGACAATTGTAATTGTTGCACCATACGGGAAAGGCAACTGTGAATCCAAAATTGGATGGGAAATAAAGAAATTAATAATAATAAAATAAAATATTGTTTGTAAAACAAATAATACGAACTTTGGAGAAAAAACATTCCGTTGGAAATCAGGTGCGCGTTCGATAAAAAAGAAAAAGTAAAATATCCAAATACTGTTGAGCTAATGTTGCATAAATCATTGTCTTACGAATTTGATTAGTCAGCATGTATTTTTACAACTGATATCGTTTAAATTTTTAGTAACTTTCACTCCAGCAAATATTGAATTATAGCACACGAAGCATGTGTTTGACGGAAAAAATTTTCTCAGGAAAAAGTTTCTACGAACGAACAACGAGCAGACTTCAGTATCGACGTTTTTTACAAAATCAGACGAAACATGAAAATTTGAGACAATTTGTCATTTTGGTAATGCCTCAAGTCCCCGAATAGAGCAGTCAAGTCATTCGCGTCTGCGAAGTTCAGACTCTTGTGTCAATATTTGATCGTGTCTGTACATATATGGCGGTACGTTCGAAAGTAAAATTAAAAACCCACCGAACGTTTCGGTCATTGTCGATGGCCCGTTTCTGTGAACAACGTTACGGCAACGACGGCTGGTTTAGCCTCGTTTTAAAAGGTAAAACAGCTTCATTCAGCGCGAAAGGGTAAAAGCGTGAAGTAACAGACAGTCGTATATCAAAGAGCTTTTCGCCGTACGTCCTTTCCACTTGGCCGGGTTTTTTTTCTTCCTTTTTTTTTTTTTTGCTAATTTTCTTAATTACAATGTCAGGAAAGCACGAGGAGTCAGAAATTTAAACGCGTTTGCAGGTTTCATGGGATGAGACGTGACCCCGTTACCAGAGTTTTACAATCTCGTGTAATAAATGTGAATGTTCTGCTAGATGAGTTCATGGCTTCCAGAAGAGGATGGTTTTCAATCGGCTGTAAAGCAGGTCCGAGGTAACGTTCATTACGTTTGAATGAGCCTTGCTCTCATATTCACGGGCCGGTGCAAACGGCAGATTCGTTGCAGAACTGTGATTACCACCACAAGCGTAATTATTGTCAACGCGCTGCTCCAAAATGTGTCCAAAGTTGACAAATGAACGATGTATATTTTATTTGAAAATAAACGCGCAGACTAACTATGTAGGAACGTACATTGCAACGACGGAAATAATGGTCACAAGAACAACGAAACTTTTGTTATCGATCGTACATTGCAAGTGTTACGAAACGATGGTCGAATTAACAACAAAAAGCATTGTCAAGTACATACTCGACAATTAACGGTTGAACAATATTGTTAAAATGCAGTTGAACACATTGTTGAAATGCAAAATTTCATATAGCAAAAAATATTTTGAGACGGCTAGAAAATCGACGAGACGTTCGATGCGTTCTCGGTATAAATCGGCTTAATCGGTATAAAATTTGTACGTGGACGGACGTTTTTACATTTCCGAATAGCGTGCAAGTAAGAAACTGTTTCCTTTCGTAAACACTCGCAAGCACTCTGGAAACTTTCCGCGTTAAGCAATCCGCGTTGCCGCTGTAGGAACGCCGTGGAAAACGGCGTGCAAAGGCGGCAATTGCGACAGAGCCTGTGTTTCGAGATTCGCTGGGCCTTGAGGGCCTAGACCCAGTTACTCGAATTGCATTAGACGCTTCGTTCGAATCGTCCTCCCATTTAACCGCTATCAAAGTGCAAAAAAACGATTTTCTAAGACTGGCGGCGACTCCAACCACGACGAATTGTGGTTTCACGAATATGTAACCTCGACTTTCGCGCAAAATCTGCATAACCCGCTTGTGGAAAGCGGATCGTTTAGAAAACTGGCGGTGACTACATTTGCGAATTCTTTCTATTGTGTATTGTGTATGTGTAGTAGGAATGGTTTGCCTAATCGGCTGGACGAAATGGACGTGATCCGGGGTAATTAAAATTAACGATGGAACGTTGTCACGTGAATAACATGATACGATGGAACGAACAAGAAACTGTTGTTCGAAACAGAAAGTATTATAGAGCGACGAAAGAATTTGTAAAGACAACAGTATCGGTTGAGCGCTTCACCGTGTGTAATAAGGTTAAGTTCGTAGGAGTGCGATGCGAAAACACACGAACGCGAACGAGTTCTGCCGAGGTTTGCCGAAAGGAGCCGTACGGCACCGAAGCGCGAATCGGTGTACACGCGTTCGCGCGTAAACCACGTTTGACGTTCCGCATACTGCGTACGCAATGATATTGAATAAGAGATAAGGTGAAGATTGATAACAATGCGGTAATGTTAACGCACGAATGAAGTTATGGCAAAATTATGCTCGTGAGAAAACGGTGAAAGTAATTAAATCAGAGCGAAATTCAATGGGAACAATAAACCACGCATGTGTTGATATTGACGTGTAAACATTATTATGCGTTTCTTAACAATGATAAAATATAAAAAGAACGAACGATGTCTGTTTTATTAAGATTTTTAACTTTGTCCTTCAACGGTATCGATATTGATATTTTTTGCAGAAAACCTGTTACACGTGCAGATGCAATAACATATCTCGCGATTATGTTGCATAATTAAACATCGAAATCTACTCGGCCGCATATACGCGTGCGCAAAAATCGCGACAATACCCGCATGCAACGCTTTCACATCCAAAAAATGAGCACCCATATTGTCGGCCAAGTAAAGTCCGTTTGCGCAACAGTACGAAATTCGTCGTATCGTTGTTTACGCATCATCCCGCCTTGTTTCATCTCCGAATTTTTTTTGCAAAGCTTTCGAAAGAAAAGAGAGAGAGAGAGAGAGAGAGAGAGAGAGAGAGATTCGTGAGACTTGGTCGCGAAAGACTATTTAAGAGAAATTCGCGTATCTTTGCAAAGCGTAACAGAAAGAAGCGCAATAAAAAGAGATATGAGAGCCGCGGTATAATGATGTCACAATTCAACAAAAAAAACTCACCCTCAAGCTTCATGCCGACTTCGAGGCACTTCTGAAAACGGCAGTAGGGACACCGCTTCCGTTGCGTTTTGTCAATGTGACAGGACCTCTCGGCGACGCACGTGTAGACCTTTTTGTTTTGGACGGTGCGTTTGAAGAAACCCTTGCAGGATTCGCAGGTGAGTAGTCCGTAATGATAACCGGAGACCTTGTCACCGCAGACCGGGCAGAGTTCTTCTATGATGATGTCCTTGGTGTCGGGAAATTCGGACGGACACGGTATCGAGCCGGTCACGACACCAACCCCGACCTGGCCCAACCCGGGATGACAGATGGTACCAGTTGGTAATGAGTAGGTGGTAGTTGGTATCGCGACATTGCCGCTTACCGTAGCGGATCCGCCGCCGTTTCCGCTTCCACCGGCCGCACCACCACCGCCACCGCCACCGCCAGCAGCGGCATTCCCTGCGGTGGGCCCACTGCCGCCAGCGGCACCCGCACCACCGCCTCCGCCCGTTCCTCCGCCGCCGCCGCCTCCGGCACCAGAGGCACCTCCGCCACCACCGGCGTAACTGCTACCACCGCTACTCTCGAGAGCTGTCGACGTGCCGCAACCACCACTTCCGGCGCTGTTTGCTGCGCTATTGCTGCCTCCACTGCCGCCAGTGCCGCTTCCGGCTCCTGTTGGCGAGAACAGACACGTGTACACCTTCTTGTTGCCGCAAGATCCGATCTCGAGTGACGATGATGTGCCGCCGCCCCCGCCACAACCACCGGTTCCACCGTTGTTACCACTGTTGCCACCGTTTCCGCTAGTTCCGCCGCCGCTACCACCACCTCCGCCACCACCACCTCCGCCGCCCCCGCCACCCCCGCCTCCCGTCGGCGAGAACAGGCACGTGTATATTTTTTTACTGCTGCACGGCGAGTTGTTACGTTTGAAAAACCCTTTACACGACTCGCACGTGAGAAGACCGTACTGATAACCGGACATTTTGTCGCCGCACATCGGGCATCGTTCTTCAAGGGCGGTGGAGTCGAAGAACGCGGCGTCGAAACTCGAGATACCACCCTGCGAGTGCGATTGATTGTGTACCGGCAATTGTTGCTGTTGCTGGGACTGCTGCTGCGACTGCGACTGATGACACATTGTTGCCGGTGGACTTTGAGCGCAGTTCCCGTACGGCGACGAACCGTACTGTGGCTGTTGCTGTTGCTGCGCCTGTTGTTGTTGGCCGGCACCGGCCGCACCTTGGGGACTACCCTGTGGGCTTAGATGGAACGGCGACATATTCAGGGATATCAGGCCCGAATGCTGCTCCATCTCCAATAACATATCACCCTTGCGCAAATATTGCACGGAGGAACGTGCTTGTGGCGTGTCGGCTCATATATGAATTGCCTGTGAATTCTCCTAGTTTCAGCCACTTTTTCTTTGTTTGTCGTTTTCTGTTTTACTTTTTTTTTTTTTTTTGCAAGTAGCGCGTATGCGACAGAACAAGAGGCTGTTAACCCTTTTTAAATATCGAAGCGGTAACGGTGTAAACGTCGTGCAAGATTGTTACGTTGATGCGGTATCATCGTCACATGTGATATCAGTAAAATTGATGATGACAACGACAGACACACAACAACAACGACGACGACGACGACGACGACGACGACGACGACGACGACGACGACGACGAGGACAACGATGATATGGAAAGCATAAGCCCGAAAAAAAAACACACTATATTCCCTTGGCACGTACAATATATCGATCACCAATCACGTTTTTCTACGGCACATGTTTATGAAGAAAATCATCGCGCACCATTGTAAAAGATAAATCCTCTTTCGAACAAGTGTGTACTACGTCCGAATCATCATAAATGTGACGAAACGTGGATTTGCGTGTATTGCGCGAAGGAGGGAGGAAAAAAAGAGAAAGAAATTCTCGGTTGTCACTGTTGCATTTGCATTATCCGTGAAACAACAAAAACCACAAAACTGTACGGTGTCTTTTTTGCTATCCTCCGCTTGTTGTGTGGTCACTGATAAAATCCTGCTTTATAGCGTGACAAGAAACGATAAGCACACACGTGGTTCAAACTACCATTCGACTACGAAACAGTCGCGCGTGGAAAACAATCGAATTGTTGTTCCACCGGGCCGGTAACGAGTCATCACACATGCGCAGACGTGAGATCAAGTTTGATCACGGTATTTGTGACGCGAAATAACAGGCGAGCGGTTCGTTTGACGGACAAGTCCAATGAACAAAGTGGACTCGTGGCACACTGCAATCCAAGGGTGTAATCCCGTAACGTATCCGTACGAAAAATTGAGAAAAGAAAAAAAGTAGCAAGGTGCCTAAAGTCTGGAGCAAATGGACTCGGAGAGCGAGAGTAAGAAAGGGGAAGTATCGTTGGAGTTCTCGATTCGTGCGACTTGACAGCTTGGCTATCTGCGTTACGACTAGTTGTCTTCTCGCCTCGTTGCTTTCCCGAAGGGCCCGCCCCCTCCCTCCTTGCCCTACCGACGACACATGAAGGTAGGTAGAGTTGGGAGATCGTCTCGTGAGACACGGCACACGTCACGTATATCACAGCAGCAAAAAAACAATGACGACGACGACGACGACGACGACGACGACGACGGCGACGACGACCACGACCACGATCACGGGCAGTGAACGCGAAAAACATGGGCTGCAGAATGATATCTTCCTTTTTGATCCATGCCTGGCTAGCTCCCCTCCTCTCGATATTTACTGTTATTGTTATTGTTATTGTCGTTGATGTGATAAAACAACACACGCGACGATCCGTACGCGACGGTACTGGCTGCACACACCACACACAACACGGCAGCACACGGTGGTACTCGGCGCGGCACGCCGCGGGTTCGCCCGGTATAGACAGATACGCGTTTTACCGTGACACCGCCGGGAGTAAAATAAAATTGGCAGAACCGGGAGAACGGCGAGAGGCGCGCACACACCACCGGTCGTCGTCGGGCTCCCTTGGCTGTTTCGGTTGGTACGGAGGAGGAAAGGAAAGAAGGAGCGCGCGCGTGTCCCTTTTCCGACGGCCAACGATCGAGTGTGAGAGCGCGAGAGCGAGAGAGACGTACAGCGTATAACCAACACAGCGCACGGCATAAGTGAAAGTGATTCAGCAGCGCATGCCACAGCGCGCGACCAGGTGCCTGACGCGGAGAGTAGTGGAGGTGCCTCCGAGAGTTCGACCGGTGGTAGGGGCTAGGCAACACGCGGTGCTCGGGAGGAGAGGGAACGACCGAGAGAGAGAGAGGAGCAAGAGGACTGAAGAGAGAGCGGGAGCTACTGCCGTGGTCGAAGGGACTGACGGGGAAAGGGAGAAGGAGGCTGCACAGTCGATGGCGGGGATGACCTACTTACGGAACCAGGTCTATGTCGGCCGGAGAAGTATTGTCGCGGTACGCTCCCGCGCCGGACTGTCGTTTGCTGTGCTGCCCGCCGTCGTTTTGTCGACCGTGTTTGTCGTCGGTACTGCCGGCAAATATCCCGACGCACGTGTACCGTCCGAGCGTATACTGCACGGGTTCCGGATCCCGAATCGATACGTTTGTACCAGCCTTAACGACAAACAGACCGCGAAACGTTACGAAAATATCGATCGCGCGATTGAAGTTGAAATTCGCTCAGGAATCGAGTGGACGAACTCGCGCGATCGTTGAAATATTCCCGCGGGAAGCATACCTCGCGACAGAACGGACGGAGAAATAAAAATTGCCGGGCAACTCGCGAGACATTGTTTACCACGCAACGATCTCCTCCGTTATATACTCCCATATTTTCGTCGTCACGCGCGAAGAAAATCGAATGGATGCCGCGAGCCTGCGAGCAACTCTTGCTTTCAAACACAGAGTCGCGGGTAAGCGGGCACAGGGCAGGCGCACAGGCCACATACAGGCCGTGGCTGGGTCAACAGTAACGCCGTTGGCACTCCCCGACAGTGCCAGTGCTTCTCTGTGTGTACGTCGCAGTAGATGTACGACGCGAAGCGGTGGGGAGACCCACTGACCCAGTTCGCTGAGAACATGACGCAGCCACGACTCACTCCCTCTCATTATGTCTTTTTCTCTCTCTCTCTTTCTCCGTCTCTCCCTCACCTTCTCGCACCCTCAACCAGCCACCTCGCGTAACCCTCTCAGTCCATCCTCCGTCTCTCTCTCAGACCCTGTCCTTACCTCTTTACACGTTCCGTCACCCTAAACATATATCTCTTTTTCTTCTTTCTTTCTTTCTTTCTTTCTCTTTCTCCCTCTTTGT